>JARKHS020033189.1:0-34078 GCA_030143305.2 Amblyomma americanum | reverse complement strand
ATGTCATGGCCGTCGTTCGATTGCTCCAAGCCAAACCCGCAACTGCAGAAGATATTAAAATTAAGTATAAATTATGCATCGAGGGTTGGCGAGATTCGCCTGTTAATGCTTTACGCACAAAAATGCTAGAATGAACTACAATGGGCTATATCGCAAAACGCGGATTTCGGTCACTCCAGTGTCGCTTTTCTCTCGATGAAGAATTGTGTTGTGTTTTTTTTTTGGGGGGGGGGGGGAGGCGTTTTTCTCCAACACTTAACCAGAGAAGCGCTAAGCACAATGGCCGGGCAATTATTGTGCCTATTAGGAAACCTATGGATACCCGTGCCTATCGAATGCGAGGAGAATGCACGAGCTTCTTGTGACATGGTTAATTGCAGAAATACGGGAGAGGCACTTGCCCTGCAGTGGGCATAGTTAGGCTGGTGATGATGACAATGGTCATTGCCATACCCATTTTTCGAACGATTAACACACTATGAAGGAGGTCGTCGAAAGTGGCCCTCCACTAAAGCACATCTGACAACCCACAGTGTTGCTTCGGTGCGCAAAAATACCTTGATCATTGTTTGTTACGAAGTTGGATCACAGGCTTGACTAGTAATGTCCTCGTTCTCGTTACAAAATAGACAGCAGCTGGCACTAAATTTCCTCGAAGTGCTACATTCGTCGTAGCTCACGCCGCGGTTTTGGGCTGCGCGCTGAGGAAAAACTTGTTTGTGGGTAAATCCTTTTTAGAGCGATGGCTGTTAAGCGCCCGTCCCTGGCTTTTTCTTCGCCACCGCGGTCGGCGTAACCGGTGGGTGCGTTAAAGTCACAGTCACGTGACCTTATGTCATGGTCAACTGGGGTCGCATAAGCCTACGGGTGGCTCTGTTTGCAACAGCCGCCTGCCAGTGCAGGGGTGCATAACTTGACCACTACACCAGTGCGCCAGGAATATATCCCTAAGACTAAAGGCCTAAACAGCTATCGCTGAACATCGCGTTACGCAGTCGAAACCGTCCTGAGTTTTTTTTTTATTTTATCTCTACATCTCTGTTACCTGTCTATATTCTCATGTAGCGCTTCAGTGTTGGCGCTATGTTTGTTCAACCCCAGCAAAAGCTTTTATGGCTGGTTAAACACCACCGTATTACTGGCACGTATTTTAGTAGGACAGGCGAAGCAAGGCAGTGAGTGTTGCAGCATCTGGTTTGGTTTATGAGAGTTTAACGTCCCAAAGTGACTCAGGCTATGAGGGACGCCGTAGTGAAGGGCTCCGGAAATTTCGACCACCTTGGGTTCTTTAACGTGCACTCAGATCGCACAGTACACGGGCCTCTAGAATTTCGCCTCCATCGAAATTCGACCGCCGCGACCGGGATGGAACCCGCGTCTTCCGGGTCAGCAGCCGAGCGCCGTAACAACTGAGCCACCGTGGCGGCGAATGTTGCAGCATCAACACCATGCTATGGCGAACGTCCTGTCTAACTTGTTACTGCCGTTGTTCTAAGCTGCGGTTTCTATACACTGGCATGTGACGTCTGTAAACCAACGTGACGACTAAATGAGAAAGATTGTTAGAGCAAGCATTGTTCTCAACAACCACCTAGAGCGTTACGTGAGATTTCTTTTTTCTTGTTTTGCTTTTAAGAAAGACGTTCCAGGCCGGTAAACCTCAACCCGATGTTTGCCATCTGCACAGGTTCTTTGAGGTGAACGAAAGCTTCCAAGACTCACCGCTTGAGGCCTTGGCGCATCAGTCGCCTTACCCTCCACGACCGCCAGAACGACGCCGGAAAAAGCTGTTTGGCAAGGAGACGCAGCAAGCCCGTTTCGACCTCTTCAGGTGGGCCACTCATTCTATATCACCTTTTTGACCTCCTCAAATAGAAAGCCAAGACTCGTTGCAGAAGCAGGCTACGCGGTTTCAGTTTACTATTGCGCGAGAATAGCCGATGGAACAATCAGGGATGATATCACCCGCATTTGTCTCTTAAATACGTTAAGCGATATCGAATTACGGCTCTTTCATTGTCCTCTTCATTCCAAAAGCACAAAACCCTGTTCGAAACTGTCCGGCGATACATTTTGGTGTAGGCGTTCTGTTCTGAAGGCTTGTCTGTTTCAGTAGTGTGTTCTGTTTGCTTTAACCACAATGATGTTTCTATTGTGCTTTCTTGGAGCTCCTATTTCAGCACAGACTTTTCAATAAACTAACCAGCAAACTAGCTCTTCAGGCATCAGGAAATATGACTCGCTGACCGCACCAGCTGTTGTGCTCAGATTAGTGAAAACATGAAAAATAACTTGATCAATGCATGCTGCAAGGCTGTTATGGTGAATAAACAGCGTTTTTTTCTGTTCAGAGTGTTGAAAACTTTCTGATATTTTTTTTATAATGTAGTTTTATTAAATCGTAAAATCAGAAAAATCTTCTAACTACCTAAGGCTTTTTGAGTGGAAATTTATGTGACCCGTTTCAAACACCCTGAACGTTCCATTGCTTTCTGTTTAAATATGCTTGTTCAGAAATTACCGATTGCAATTTCCGATGATAGACCAAGGGAGTTTAATTGATTTTTTTGAAAAACAAGACGCTACACTAACACACACAAACGACAGGACGACAAGTGCAGGTGCCACATGCAGAACCAACTAGCCTGGCAACATACCTTTCTCAGTTAATTGTTTTCTTGCTTATGCGGAGCTGGTTTCGGCACTGCCTGTGATTCTTAGTTCGTTTGTCTTAATGCCTCAGTTTCGCTTTTGGACTGGATATTTTCTTGCATTTCTGAGATGACCAAAGTGAATTCTTTCAAGAATTTATTAACCGGTTGCAATAATTTGCAGATCGCGCTTGGCTTGTCAGGTACAAAGAAATTCTACAGCAGTTCAATTCTGTTCACCTGCAGTGCATGTACGAGGCATTCTTTTCTTAGACTATGAGCATTTTCTTTCTCGATCAGATATTCAGCGATATAATTTTATGGTATTCGCCATCGGTACGAATTAGAAAATTGGAAGGTATTCCAATATTTGTGTGCATTTCACCAAAACAATATATATGTGTATAAGTGTACATTTTTAAAGAAACTTAGTTCGCAACGGCAACGTCACATCAAGCAGTACTATTTCACCTTAAATTCTGTCTGTGCGATCCCAAACTAAATTTTAACCACTGTTGTAAGCATCATTTAGTGTATCAGTGTTCGATATAACATCATTAAATTGCTTATATCGAAAATAATTACATATTTGCGCTTTATTCCGTTTGCCCGTGCACTGTGCGATGTCAGTGCACGTTAAAGAACCCCTGGTGGTCAAAACTTCCGGAGCCCTTTACTAAGGCGTCTCTCATAGCCTGAGTTGCTTTGGGATGTTAAACCCCCATAAACCATAAACTATCTTTATTCCGTTTGAAAGCTTGTACTGAGACGAGAAAATATTCCCCTGTTCGAGCAAATCTCAGGCATTGCGTAATAAATATAGCGTGTATTTTTCTTCCAGGAAAGACCTCTACGAGAAGCTTCAGAGGCTGCAGGAAAGCCGTGCGCAACAACCGACCGGAGTGCGGTGTGAACCCGATGGGAACTCGGACAGCCCGTGCTACGAGAACGTCTTACCAGCGCCGCTGCCCAAGGGCTCCTTCCACGATGCGCCGCCCCGGCCACCGCCTCGCCTCTGTTCTTCCCCTGTCGACCAGCTCCGTTCCGATGACTTGGACGGCGACAACGGTTCCTCCACGAGCGTCGACCTCGACTCGCTCTACTCACCCTGCGATTCCCTAAACTCGAGGAACATCACCAAGCTGTCGGTACCTCCAGACCAGACACTTCTCGAAGGCCTCGACGAGCCCATCATCTTCGACTCACTTCACAACCCGCGCCCCACTTACATCATGAACTCTGCCCGGGTCAGCCCCGACATGATAGTGAAGGTCGCGAGCTCGTTCAAGCCGACCCACTCGGGCCTCTACATGAGCGTGCAGTCCCTCCAGAAGTGCATCAAAACCACGTCGCGGTTCGGACCTTGTCCTCGAGGCTTTGACGCCATGGACGCTCTTCGGCGAGTTACTGCTGGCGACATCGAGTTCATGCATGTGTGCCGAGGTCAGCTGAAGCGTCGGGACAGTGTGGGCTGCTCGTCAGTGGCCTCGGACAGCCTGGTGCCGTCACCTTCCGACTCGGAATACGACCCGGACTACTCCGACCCTTCGCCGCAAACGGACGCAAGAGTGGTTAGCCTGCGACGCACCAGGCGTCGCTTCCGCTCACGCGCGGAACGCAGCGGAAAGCATGCGCAGCCACCACCGCCGCCTGACGTCACAATCATCGAAGTGGGAGACGCTGCTGGAGACATCCTGAACGGTAAAGGAAACTTCGTGACGCTTATAGAGTTGGACACTTCAGAGAGCTCCAACTGACGCGACATCAGAAAATCTGGACTCCTCTCTGAGAGCAATCGCTGCACGTTGGATGGATGAATCTTCAGTAAAGCCATTGGTGTGTTCCCTGGAAAGCATCGGTCAAAATATGCTGCGCCGACTTCGGAGTGCTTCGAATCACGACGCTGTGCTTCGAGGCAGCTGCGTAAAGTTTGCGTGGTTTGTGATCACGAAGCATCAAAACTCTGAAGTTGATTTTCTAACTGATGACCGCTACACGTGTCTAGAAAGGGCTACAAAACTTGAAGCACTAAAAGTTTTCTTGGCGCCCAGTGGTTTACGAACCGAAATCTAACAGGGGTGCTCTACTGTGAGACAGACCTGCTCCTCATATAGTCGGATACAACTTGCGACTGCGACGGCTTCTCCTCGCCAAAGGACCCTCTTCCAGTCAATGGGATCGGCCGATTCTCATAAATCCGCTAGCGTGACAAAGGAGGGAGTGGTCAACGGAAGGGGATAATCCCTTCACCCTCTCTCAATTGTGGCTCTCCCCCTGCATTGTCATGCTAGCAGAGTCATGAGAATCGGTCGATGCCTTTGGTTTGAAAGGGGTCCTTTGACACGGAAAGCCGCTGCGTTCTTGAGTTGTATCAGACTATAGAAGCGGTGCCTTTTAGTTTATCATATACTTCCTGTCATCACATCTGTTGGGAACGCAAGGCTATGGCGTACACCATGAACATTTGTGAAATTTTTTGACGTCTGTATTTAGCATTGTTTTCACGACAATAATAACGCACTGATTGTACTCTCTGCTCGGCTCAATATCAAAGTGCTGAAGATTGGAGAACCAACACCATGGCTCCGTCAAATGGTTTCGGATCAAGCCCTCCATTGTTTTGTTACTGTGTTTATTTTTCGGAGAATGGTGCGAGTGCGAGGACCATCTATGGAAAGCACACCTGGACATTTGAACTGTTTTGCGCGTACACTGCGAGACGTTTTATCACGTATCTTGCAACTCAATATGCGTCGATAAGAAATGTCTTTAAGGAACAGAGCACGTGGACGTGTTCCTTCCAAGGTGCAGAAAACTGAAGGCACTTGTACCAGCTTAATTAAAATAATAATCTGTAAGGGCCTCGTGTACTTTGTATAAAAAGGCGGAACCTGTCACCAGTGCGCTGAGGCTAGATGCCATAACTTTTTGCCAAGGAAGGATTGTTACTTGGGTAGGAAATAAAAAACATAAGGTATTTTTACACAATAAGCTATGGGACTGTAGGCAATGTCTTTGCATATTGCTGCATCTTTTTGAGTGTTGGGGGGGGGGGGGGGGGGGGCAGAATGGGCAACCTTGTGAAATGGGAGGCTCAGTGTGAGATCGACCGCCTCTAGGAAGCGACCGAGATGAGAGCCTTGCGTTTCACACTTTTGGTAAATTTGATGACAGCCCTAAACGTGAGAAATGTGTATGCAGTGTAACGGGGGGTTTGTTACGAGGTACTGGGGCGACGGGAACGGCAACGGCAGCAGTCTGGGATCAGATCGGCAGAAGACACACAAGCGTAGCGCTGGCAAAAACTCTCGAGAACACTGTTCCCTCGTCTTCGTCTTTTCAAATCATCAGACGCATCTTCTTCTTTAGCCTTACAATCACCCCGGGGACAAGAGGAGCCATCCTGGCGACTTAGGATGATGGCAAGACGGCGGGGTCGTAGTAGGGCTTGAGGCGCTGGACATGAACGGTCTCCCGTCCTCGGCGGCGGAGATTAGGAGACGGCGTGAGGGGTTCCACGATATAATTAACCGGAGAGGTGCGCTCCAGCACACGGTAGGGACCATGGTACTTCGCAAGAAATTTTGAGGAGAGACCGGGAGTTCCTGAAGGGATCCAGAGCCACACAAGTGCACCAGAAGTGTAGTTCGGTGGGGTTTGGTCTTGGTCGAGGCGGGAGCGCTGGCGATGCTGGGTGTCAGTGGTGAGTGACCGGGCAATTTGGCGGCAGGCTTCGGCGTGTTGCGCGGCGTCGGAAACAGGCCGATATTCGGATTCATCAGGGCGGTAAGGGAGGATAGTGTCGATAGTAGCAGAGGGTTGGCGGCCGTAAAGTAGGAAGAAAGGAGAGAATCCGGTGGTAGACTGCGTAGCGGTATTGTACGCATAAGTAACGTACGGAAGGACGAGATCCCAAGTCGTGTGGTCAGAAGCGACGTACTTGGAGAGCATGTCTCCGAGTGTGCGGTTAAATCGCTCAGTGAGGCCATTGGTCTGCGGATGATAGGCGGTGGTAGTTCGGTGAATCGTGTTGCACTCTTTGAGAAGCGCCTTCACCACCTCAGATAAGAACACGCGGCCTCGGTCACTGAGCAGTTCACGAGGTGCACCGTGGCGAAGGATGAATCGGTGCAAAATGAAGGAGGCGACGTCCGTCGCTGTGGCAGCCGGAAGGGCAGCAGTTTCGGCATATCGTGTAAGGTGATCCACCGCTACTATAGCCCAACGGTTGCCGTCTGCAGTGTATAAAAGCGGACCGTATAAATCAATGCCAACGCGGTCGAACGGGCGTGGAGGGCATGGTAACGGCTGCAGCTCAGCAGCAGAACGATGGGGAGGTGTCTTGCGACGTTGGCAGGGAATGCATGCGCGCACGTACTTCATGATAAAGGTGTACATTCCGCGCCAGTAGTAGCGCAGCCGTATGCGGGTGTAGGTCTTGAAAACGCCCGCGTGACCGCTGTGGGGGGCAGCATGGAAGTATGCGCATATCTCCGAGCGTAAGTGACGTGGAATAACGAGCAGCCACTTGCGACCTTCGGAGTTGTAGTTACGGCGATAAAGTAGGGTGTCACGGATCGCAAAATGGGCAGCTTGGCGGCGGAGCGCACGTGACGGTGAAGCAGCGGTCGGGTTGGCGAGAAAGTCGAGAAGGGAAGCGATCCAGGGATCCATGCGTTGCGCTGAAGGCATGTCGCTGAGGCGAAGCAAGGGCAGAGAAGCGTCGGAGGTGGAAAGGCTGGCGATCTCGGCTGGAAGGGGGCAGCGTGACAGTGCATCGGCGTCTTGATGCTTGCGGCCGGTGCGATACACGACGCGGATATCATATTCTTGCAAGCGAAGGGCCCACCTAGCGAGGCGGCCGGAGGGGTCTTTCAGGTTGCAAAGCCAACAGAGCGCATGGTGGTCGGTCACAACGTCAAAAGGGCGCCCATAAATGTACGGTCGAAACTTCGCGAGGGCCCATACAATCGCCAAACACTCTTTTTCAGTTACGGAGTAGTTGCGTTCTGCTGGTGTGAGTGTGCGGCTAGCATAAGCAACGACGTATTCGTCAAAGCCAGGTTTTCGTTGGGCGAGGACAGCGCCGAGGCCAACACCGCTGGCGTCCGTGTGAACTTCGGTAGGAGCGGCCGAGTCGAAATGGCGCAGAATGGGCGGCGCCGTGAGGAGACGGCGCAAGGTGGTGTATGCGTCGTCGCACGCTGGAGACCACAGTGATAAATCCGCACTTCCAGACAGCAGTTGAGTCAAAGGCGCAGCAATGGACGCAAAGTTGCGAATAAACCGGCGGAAATATGAGCACAAACCCAGAAAGCTGCGCAGGTCTTTGATGGAGGTAGGTTTGGGAAAGTCAACCACAGCACGAAGTTTCGCTGGGTCGGGACTGACGCCCTGCTTAGAGACAACATGACCTAAGATGGTTAATTGACGAGCGGCAAAACGGCATTTTTTTAAGTTCAGCTGCAGGCCGGC
Source organism: Amblyomma americanum (assembly GCA_030143305.2). Lineage (NCBI taxonomy): Eukaryota > Metazoa > Arthropoda > Arachnida > Ixodida > Ixodidae > Amblyomma > Amblyomma americanum. The sequence goes on along the minus strand of JARKHS020033189.1, from coordinate 25,952 downwards.
GTCAGAGAGGCAGGTCAAGACGTGCTTCAAACGGGAGAGGTGGGTGTCAAAGTCCGGGGAAAAGACCACAATGTCGTCGAGGTAGCAAAGGCAGGTCTTCCACTTAAGTCCGCGCAAAATGGTGTCCATCATCCTCTCAAAAGTCGCGGGAGCGTTACAAAGCCCGAAGGGCATCACCGTAAATTCATACAAGCCATCCGGTCTCACAAAGGCGGTTTTGGGGCGATCGGCTTCTTTCATAGGAACTTGCCAGTACCCGGAACGCAAATCAAGAGATGAAAAGAGTTCGGCCCCTTGCAAAGAGTCCAGAGCGTCGTCTATGCGCGGGAGGGGATAGACATCTTTGCGCGTAATCTTATTAAGGCGGCGGTAATCTACACAGAAGCGTATGGAGCCATCCTTCTTTTTGATGAGCACCACTGGCGACGCCCATGGGCTGCTTGAGGGCTGAATGACGCCGCTCTGGAGCATCTTGTCGACTTGGTCTTCAATAACTTGGCGCTCGGCGACAGACACACGATAGGGACGTTGTCGCAGCGGTGCGTGGTCACCTGTGTCGATGGCATGGGTGACAGTGGAAGTTTGGCCCAAGGAACTTTGATGTGAGTCAAATGATGAGCGAAACTGACTAAGTAAAGTGAGAAGCTGTGCCCTTTGCGGCGCTGGAAGGTTGTCGTCGATGGAGCGAAGGAATGCTTCGGTTGAGGAGGGATCGGGCGCAGCAGTAGGTGGGCTGAGTGCGGCTATGGAGAGGTGCGGCGCGTCGTCCGTCTCTTCGCGGATGAGCAGAGACGCGAATGGTTGTACCGTGCCGAGACATTCACCTAGGCGCAAGGCGTTGGGGAACGGGAATGGGTTAGACACGAACAGTACGGAGAGGCCAGCGGATATAGTCAGTACAGCGTATGGCAGAGGCAGACACTTGCGGTGCAGAAAGATAGGGGACGGAGTGAAGAGGACAGTGTCGTCGCGAAGAGGGCCGCAAGAGAGGGGTACGAGGACTGAAGAGCAGGGAGGCAGGTCAATGTCTTCGTCAACTAGGGCCTTAACACAGGCACCAGGAGGGGCAGTGTCCAAGACAGCTTCGGGCAGGTGAGAGAACTCGACTTCAGCTCGAGCACAATCGATGATAGCAGCATGGCGCGATAGGAAATCCCAGCCCAGGATAACAGCATGAGAACAGCAGGGCAGTACGACGAATTCGACGGCATAAATGGTCCCCTGGATTACAACGCGAGCGGTACACGCTGCTGACGGCTGGATGTTCTGAGCGCTGGCGGTGCGCAGTGAGAGTCCAGCAATTGGCGTCCTTACTTCTCATAAAGAACTACACAGCTTTGCGTCCATGACGGAAACGGCAGCACCAGTGTCGACAAGCGCCATGACAGAAACGCCGTCGACGGAAATTTCAATGAGGTTAGCGGCTGACGGATGAGGCCTTTCGAAGTTCGTTGTGGACGCAGTTCTCGCCTCAGGAACTGCGGCGCCTAGTTTTCCTCCTGGTTAGCGGTGGGGCGACGTCGCATAGGCGAAATAGACCGGCGTCGTGGAGAAGAGGGCCGGCGGCTGGAGAGGGTAGAACGGTCCGGCGAGGAAGTACGACTTTGCGGCGGCGCAGCTGGTACAGAGTACTGACTCGGTGGGGGCCAGTACCCAGGAGCTTGGGGAGGAATTTCCGCGTCCGGGAGACAACGGCGGCAATGCCGAGCTACATGACCTGGGAGACCACAAAAGAAGCAAATCGGCCGATTGTCCGTTGTGCGCCAGGAATCGCTGACCCTTGGAGTAGGTCGTCGGTAAGCCACTGGCCCTCGCAAATGCGCCGGAGGCGCACTATAGATTGGCGGCTGCGGTCTTGCTACGACATCGGCATATGTCACTGGAGCCGCAACAGGAGGCGGTCTCGCGACGGCTTCGGCATATGTGAGCGGAGCCGCCACAGGTTGTGGTCTGGCGACAACGTCAGCGTATGTCAGCGGAACCGTGACAGGTGGTGACGGATGAGCCGGTGGAAGAGCCTCAGCAACTTGCTCTTGAATTGTATGTCGGAGCGCTGGAGTCAGATATGATGGTCGGTCGTGAGCGCTCGGCAGAAAGGAAAGTTGACGTGCCACTTCTTCCCGCACGAAGTCTTTAATCTGCTGTAGCAGCGAGGGGTCAGGAGCAGGCGTGAGCCCAGCGAGCGACTCAACCTGCTGTGGCCGCTGGCGTGTCAGAATCCGCTGCTTGCGCAACTGCTCAAAGCTTTGACACAGCGTGACGACTTCAGCAACGGTACGCAAGTCGCGCGCTAGAAGCATCTGAAAAGCGTCGTCATCGATGCCTTTCAAGATGTGTTGGATCTTGTCGGCTTCCGACATACGAACGTGGACCCGCTTGCACAAGTCGACGACATCTTCAATGTAGCTAGTGAAGCTTTCACTAGCCTGCTGAGATCGTTCACGCAATCGCTGTTCGGCTCGGAGTTGCCTGACAGCCGGTCGACCAAATACGTCTGCAAATTTAGTCTTAAAAATGGACCAGGTTTGAATATCTGCCTCATGGTTGCGATACCAGAGGTTAGCCACACCGGCGAGATAAAAGATGACGTTGTTTAGCTTCGTCACATCGTCCCATTTGTTGTATACGCTCACCCGCTCGTACGATGTGAGCCAATCTTCCACATCGTTCTCGTCAGTCCCGCTGAAAATGGTCGGGTCCCGTTGACGAAGAGAGCCGGCACAGATGACAGCCTGGCCCACTTGTACGGCCTGGTGTTGGACGTCCTCAGGCATCGTGCGCGCCGGGAGAGCACGACTACGGAGCTCCAGGGCCGATGTTTTTACCCCGCACCTCCACCAAATGTAACGGGGGGTTTGTTACGAGGTACTGGGGCGACGGGAACGGCAACGGCAGCAGTCTGGGATCAGATCGGCAGAAGACACACAAGCGTAGCGCTGGCAAAAACTCTCGAGAACACTGTCACCTCGTCTTCGTCTTTTCAAATCATCAGACGCATCTTCTTCTTTAGCCTTACAGCAGTTATTTTTGAAGCGAAAGCTTCACTACGCTAGGTTTTTTTTTTTTATGAGGGCAGCGTCAGTTCAATCACGTAACAGGTGTCCCGTGGCAGGTCATGTGACCTACTGATGTCATCACAATTTGCCCACGTTGCAGGTGGCGACTGCCCCATCAGACTGTGAGCAACCTCTCTACCGTGGCAGGTGGAGATTAAATTGATTGGCCGAGAGGCCACGTGACTTTTTAACTTCATCTGCTGATTCAGCCATCTGATCTCGAAGCGTCCCGTCTAACCAGCGACGTAGAGTCGGAGGTTTCTATAACTTCGACAGCTTTTGCTTCTCACCACAGATAGCCAAAGTTTTAAACCACAGCCAAATTTTTGTAACTAATTTACACCATATCCGCACTCTATACTGCGCATGACATCAAACTCAGCTTCCCCTAAAGCACTTGTAACAAGACATGTTGTTTGTGGCTGCACACCTTTCCCGTTTTCTTACTGAGTCCCGTGAGCATCAACAGAAACCTAACGTCAGCAGCTTATCGCAGAGCGAAGTGACTGTGTGGCCGCGTTTACATGAATGCGACAGAAGTCGACTCCAGTCCCCTTTTGGGGGGAAACTGCAAAAGCGTTGAAGAGGAAAGTAGAAGACGAGTCAAGCCTTTCCTTCTCAAAACCTGCTATTTCCCTCAAAAAGGGGACTGGAGTCGACTTCTGTCGCATTCATGCAAAACGAGGCTAGTTTAAGAAAATCACGCACAGGAAGAAAGCGCCGTGTTCCTGCATGTTCGATTAGCCAAACAAGCAAAAATGAACCAACTTCCGACTTTCTCCCTTCCACTGGTGCGAAATGGTTGCGGTATCGCCTACTGTGCAGCTCTAACGTCGCGCAGGCCTCCAACGTTGAGCCAGAGCGGTGTATTAGACGTAAACACGAATACGCCTAAATAGCAGTAAAAGGGGAGTAAGCTGCCCCCTAGCGCACTGCTTTTTTTTATAAAAGGGATTGCGTTAGACGACAGCTTACACCTTTTTTACTCCTTTCTGTTGAGTGTTAAAGGCCAGTAAATGAAAGCCAACGTACAACAAGCTTTAGACCTAGTATAAAATAGAAATGAACCATCTTTGTCGCTTACTTTAATCTTGTGGGCGAAGCTGCATAACATTGTGACGGCTGCCCGAATAAGGAGTGCAAAGACTTTTTTGAGCGAGCAACTCAACGGACAGAGCATGGCGTGTTTGTAACTATCTAAGCAACCAGTTCCCCATTCAGTGTACGAAACTATAATCTGTCAACGTGAAGCCAGGAGTTTCGTGACGTGCATTGCACGAGGCTTTTCAGTCATCGCGACGACCAGACAAGTTTACCTGCTTCTTACCGTGTAAGAATTTTTTTCTTTTACGTTCAACGCCTGCTGCTTCAAAGTTTCGCTTTAGCGTAGCGAAGACAAAAATACGCACTTTCCGTCTTCAGGATGCTCCGCAGAGTGCACTACCGCTTTGGTTACACTGTTGCTGTCGAGACGGCCATCTACTGAGAGCCCGAAGATAGAAGAGCTTCAAATTAGCCTAGTCGGTTTGTAATCTTCGACATGGTTATTGCGCTACTCAATGTTTACACACACAAGAACTACACATAGACAGGGCGCAAACTGTCAACTGATTATTTTATTTCGTGGGAAATTCGTTTTATATGAACTGTTAAGATGAAAAAGAACGGACACAAAAACAGGTAGCTTCATGGAGATGAGTCGTCTATCTTATGCTGACAGGCATGCGTAGAGGATGCAGTCTTTTCACTTCCTTAAAAAGTTAATCTCTCGCTTCGTCAGCGCTACCGACGGGTCGCTTACGCAAGTGCCTTCCAAGACATCATGAGCTCCCTTTGCATTTTATCTTTGGATCGCAGGATGACAGTGGTGCTATCAAGCAATGCGCTGCCAGGTTACCCGATGCGGGGTATTTATGTGTCGTTCATGTCTGTGTAAACCTTGAGTAGCGCAATAACAATGTCGAAGTCCGAAGAAAGCCCGGGCACTCCAGCGGCAGTTTCCGACTTCTGGCTGACCTTCCGACATATTGCCACTACCCATTGACATCATTAGCCACCACCGACATGACCCGGACGCCCGACTCACTATAGTGTGCTCCCCGTTATGAAAGGCAAAACGCAAGGCTGCGCGTTTATCGCGGTTACCGCTCCCTCCAAGCACGCGGGCGCCTGCGAGGAGTCAACCGCCGATTGACGCACGCTATTAAGGCCAGCCATTTTGCTCCGTCTCGCAATCTCGCATCCCGGACACGTCAGGAAGCGTCCCTGTCCGAACGCTCTCGCTAATAGCCGCCGTGTGCAGTGAACGAGCTGGCGATAAGACGTGACTGTGTGAAGCCACCTTGTCGGGGAAGCGCCGTGGTCGTAACCGTGACAATGCCATTATATGACATGGAGAAGCCTGATGTTTCTACAGCGCATGCTAGACACGGACAGAAGGACGAGAAAACGGACGCACGAGAGCTGAAGCCGCGATATAGAGAAGCCGCAATCTTTGTGTTTTATTCGCTCTTTGCTGCGCTCTGCGCCGGTCTTTCATTTCATTGGTGTCATTTTGCCCTGTGGCCTGTGCGTTCCCTGTCGGCGAGGCACTGTTGTCGTGCGTAACCGCTAGTAGCAACGACGCGATAAAGATATGTAGGCCTATTTCAACGATGATCACGATAGCGTTTAGAGTACTTATGGCTATGCCTCAACGCTTAGCACGCTGCATGTTCTGTTAAAGCCTAATAGCAAACCACTAAGCGAATCATCATATGCGGCAGCCTGACTATGCTCAGTGAAGGGCGAAGACCTCCCCCATTACTCTCCAATTAATTCAGTCCTACGACAGCTGCAGCCTCCTTATCCCCGCAAGCTTCCTAATCTTATCAACCCACCCATCTCTCTGTGGCGCCCTCCTAAGCTTGCGTTCTCATGGAATTCAGTCCGTTACCCTTAACGATCATTCGTTACACTGCGTTTGCATTACACGTCCTGTCCATGCACGGTACTTCCCCTGGGTTTTGACTAGTAAAAAAATAAGTATATGTAAAAACCGGCTTATTTTTGGGCACGCCTGATATGCTTAACAAATGTTAAAATTTCAGGGGAATTTCTGGAGGTGCACTTGGAACGGCAACTCAAGCGTAGATTAACGTACAAAAGAGAGTACTCTATTGAAGCCTATGTTAACTTCCTGATTTTTCGCCCCAAATAAATGGCACGTAGAAACCCAGCGGTCACTCAACACGCAAGGTAAAATTTAAAGATAACATGTTAGTGAAAATTTCAGGCAGTCAATGCTGTTCGTGTTTTCCTCTTCTTCCTGGCACTGTTTTCATTATTTATTTTTCACTCCTTAATTTACCGCCCTCCTCTGTACGTGTTCGTGGTGTGCCGATGGTGAGGCAGTTTCTGCGCCTTTACTTTCGTAATGACCAATTTATTTTATTTATTTATTCTCGCCGGATGACCCCTACAATGTTGAAGCTGCGACTCCTACATGGGACCACGGAAACGTGCGCACGAGATCTTATGCATGCTTCTCATTCAACAGTTTTCACTGAAATTCCTGAATTTCGAACTTCGGAAGCTTTCCACGGCGTTGTGGCAGTTGTCACATCTTTAAACGAAAGTGCCAAATTCTAGTAATGGCTTTGTTACTTATGGTTCCTAACAAGAAACTCGCAAGCGTTAAGTATTCTCATTATTTAAAGCTTGCCTGTCATCTGTGGCTCCAAACGACCTTTGTAACTTTGTGTCTGCCTATCCGTACTTTAATTTTTCGTGTATGTTGCGCCCCAGCCAACGCTTTCATGTACAACGTTTCACGACGGGACAAAACTCACAAGTGTGATATAGTGTGTGGAATGCCAACGCGACGCCGCACGGTCTAGCATGAAGGCCATTGTGTGCACCCGCACAAACATCACTCATCGCACTCACGGTACAGCCCTTTCAGAGGCCCCGCTCCACTCCCAAAAACAAAAGCAATGGGAAGCGCGCGGGAAGAATCCCGTGCAAAAATTTCTTTACACAGTCTATAGACAATCTATTTATTTATGGCCATACACTGTCAGTGGACATTTGTCTATAAACAGTGAATAGACAAAATAAATATACATAGGAAGGCAATAGAGCCAATAAGAAGTCTCTAGACAGTCTGTAGACCATTTTTGTAAGGACAACTAGGCGCCATAATGAATGCCACATCTTCGCCTACACAAGGAAAACAACTCGCGGTGTGCCACAAATGCTACTATAAGCCCGCCTGCGCGAATTCTAACGAGATTTCTCAACCCTAATCGAATTGCAATCCCTCTGGGCTATATATCTGGCAATGAAGGCATTTATAAAAACAACATAATTCATACATCAGCGTTAGCTGCCTCGTTTGCCTATTAAGTGAATACTTTTACCACAGAAATCGCAACAGGTTTATGAGCACACCAAGTATATCTGATACCAAAGCCCCAATAGGACTTATCCGAAATACAGTGCCATCTTTCGGCCACCGCGTGCGATCCGCAATTCACCGAGTATACCTGACACTAAAGCACCAATAGGCCTTATGCGAAATGCAGTGCCACGCATCGGCCGCGCCCCATGCAATCCGCCATGTTAAGAAGATAGCCTCCGATATCGCAGCACGGATCTGCGGACGGGCGTCACGCGCGCTCTAGTTTTTTGCTTCTCAGGATACCCACATGTTGATCCGTGCCTTGCTGTACACAGAAGGGCCACAAGGACGCTCAGGAAAAAAAAAAAAAGATGTAAGGGCGCTTGGTTTGAGCGCATTTCTGTTTTTCGTCCGCAATTGACCATTCGCGGAAAAGTTTCTGCGCATGCGCGGTGACGGCGCAGCCAGGCCCCCTGTACGCGATTTGGTTTTGGTTAGAAAACATGAGCCGGCAGTGCATTCCTGCGCTGTAGTGCGGTGACTGATGTGAGCTGTAACAGCCACGTAATTGCCATGTAACTGCAACGCGTTTTTATCTAAGCAAACCACGCGTTTTGCAACAGCGATACTTGTACGTAATAAAGGTCGCGACGAGATACAAGGCGCAATAGACGAAGGCGTTGATGGGGCCGCCTGTGATGTGCGCATCCAGCACGTTTCGAAACGGGTGTTCGCGCTTTCTGCAAAGTGCACATAGCTCTGTCGTTCGAGGAGAGTTTTGCGATCGACGCACGTTCGTATTCGGTGAAAACCGAATGATATACACTAGTATGAAAATTCACCACAAATGATACAATGTCAAGCTGCGCTAACTGAACAAGCGGGAGCACGGCAGAGCGCAGCCTCGCGTATATCCGCGCATTCTAACGCTCCTGCGGCTCGTTAGCACGCAAAGCAACGCTCTGCCGTATCAGCACGAGCTGTGATTAAGATAGTACAACTGGTCATTTGCTAACCAGCTAAGTGTGCCCTGCGGCAAAAGGTGTTCTATAAAATTAGCAGAAACTCCTGCCCTGTCAAGAAAGCGCAAACATAAACGCCTGTGCGCATTAGGAAAGTGCATCCCATTATACTGTTTATTTATTTAATGAATACTGCGGATATGCTGTATGTCCAAGCAGGAGAGGGAAATACATACAAGGGAAAAGCAAAGCAAGTACGATAGTGCCGAACAATATAGATGCCACAAAATAAACAATGCAAAAACACAAATGAAAATGCGGTTACAGTGCAGCTACTAAGCCAGCGGTGAAGATATCAAGAATGATTGAAAGCAACGGAGAGTTCTGCGGTAGAGCATTCCATTCAGAAAGTGTTCTTGGAAAAATGAAAACTTGTATGTATTTGTGCGGGCAAAAAAAAGGTTCCAGGCTATGGGTATGCTTGTGGTGCGAGGCTCGTCTAGAATCACTAGCGATGTGATTTTGTGGTCAAATACCAAGTCGAGAAAAGTATAATGAATGAAGTAAATTGAGACGGGCTTTCTTTCTTCTACCTGCAAGTGGTTGTCGCCCGCCCATAGGCGTGCATTCACGCACATTTGCGTTCGGTCATTCGGCGCTCCGTTGAGGTAGCAGAGTGCAGGTACAGCCACACATGGTCGTTTTTCAGGCTACAAAGCGAAAAAACTTCGCTACACCCCGTTTCTAAAAACGGAAATGGGATGTTCTCCTGGTCTATCGCCCTCTTTCGTTAGCAAACGCACGTTTCGGGCAAAGAAAGAACACTAAAACAACAAAACAAGCCATGGTGAACTGCTGAACGCTGCCTTGCACATGTTTGGTCGAGAACCCCTTTCCAACCTAAAGTGCCAGCGGAGCTTCCCTTCTTGCACGATAGGTGGCGCTCGTTTTTCCGCACATGGTCAATTACCGACATCCACGACACAAATTTAGCAGAACCGTCGCCATGTGTTGATCTTAAGCATCGCTGGACACATTTATTCATCGCTAGATCGCGAAAATGATTAGGACAGAAAATTGCCAGTGGCTTAACTGGGCTAATCCTGGAATTCAGCGAAAAGCAAGCTTGCTTGCTAAGCGTCTGAGGCTCACATGGTTTTACGACACCCCCATCGGAAGTCATCACGTGGCTAACATCACCCCATCGGATGTTCGTCATCCCAAAAGTCACAAGGTCAAAGGTCAGAAATCAACTCAAGGTAAGAGGGCAACGGTCAACTAAAGGTCATGGTTCAAGGGTTCGACGCCATAATTGTACAACATATGGTCATACACGGCTTACGTGGTTGGGCTGAAGGTCGTTTAAGGTCATTCTCCAGCCTACGCGACGACTGGTTTACCTAGCGTAGTGAAGTTCTTCGCTTCAAAACATTTTGCAGGCACCACGCAAACATTTGTTTTTTCGTTAACAAAGCCAACATTGCCACAACATTGGCACACAGGCGAGTGCAAATTGTTAGAATGAGCACCTGTCTAAGCTTCCCCGCAAACTGCATTCGTTGCTTAGAATCGACGCACAGTCTTCCTGATTTTCGATAATATAGTGCGAGCGTCGACCATACTGCTGGTCAGCGCCTTATAACGGCAATAAGCGCGCAACACGGCATTTCGCGCATGCGCACGAAGGGAGAGCGTCCTCTGCTTCGCTGTTCCGATCACCAGGACACACACCCTGGCACAATATCTGTGAGCAAAAAAAAAATGCCTGTGGTTTAGCTCTGGTTAAACCTAGAGTGACGCGACAGCTACAGCTGGCCGAGTGGAACTCGCTCAGTCGAATTGCAGTCAGACTTTCGCCGCTGCGTTTCTCTGGACGTTCCTTCTTAATCTTATTCTCTGGACGGGGATTCATCCTCTCCTCCTTCTCCCCCTCTCCAATCCTCCCCCACTCGGTTTCGCCGGCCATGGAGGAAAAAAAACTTAGGAGGGAGCACGACGCCAAGCGGCGAGCCTCTGCAAACCGAGTGCTCATGAAGCCGCTCCCTCCCCCATTTTTTCGCTCTCCCAGTCAGTCTTATTATTTTGGTGTCGGTATGTTTTAGTGCGCGCGTCTGCGCGGCCCGTGCGCTGGCGTTTACAGCTAGGAGATTGATCTACAGTCAGTCTGCTGCGCCCAGCGATGCTAGATATCACCGCACGCTATCACGTGGCGTGGTCACGGGGGGAACCGACTGCCTTCTTTCTAATGCATTTTTACTAGGCTTCAAGGCTCTTGCCGGATGCTCCCTCCTCAGTTTTTTTTTTCCTCCATGCCGCCGGCAGCTGTCAAGGTGGCCACGGCGCCGCCACGCTGAAGGCTCAAAATACTAGCGTAATGTAGGCGCGCGGCGCGCCCACCAGCTGCGTGCTCTGACGTCACTCCGCGCAAGCGCACAACTGACGAGGCTGCTCCGCCGTCGGCACAGCTAGTGTTTTAGAAGGCGGAGCGGCGAGTCGCGCGTCGCGCACACTAGCTGCGAGCTATGACGTCACTCCGCGCATGCGCACAGCTGGCGGAGCGGTGGTGACATGGCTCAGCGCGCAGCCACACTGGCCTCGCGAAGTGGCTGGCGTGGCGTAGCTATCGCTAAAAAACCGGTCGGCAGTAGACCACATGTGCATGACTAAGAAGAGAGTGCAGATGACACTCTCCCTTCGTGCGCATGCGCGAACTCTCGCCGCTTTGCGCGCTTATCGCCGTTATAAGGCGTTGACCAGCAGTTTGGTCGCGCTCGCGCAATATTGCCGCCAATATTTGCAGTGTCTGTTCGTTTTTCAAATCTGCCGCGACACCACCTTATCGCTTTGTTTGCGACGCAAGACGCGACTAGATTTATCTCGATTGATCGCAGCCAGGCAAAGCTGATTCTACGTTGTTCCGGAATGTTCTAGTAACTTTGCGCCCTTTATCTCGAATGTTCGCTATCAGCTTTAAATTGAGCACGGCCGACAGCGGCGGGCATTCTGTTCGACGACCGCCGAGCACGCTTGTCGCTTCGCCACCGCCGAGTGATTCAGTCCATTTTGGGTGCAAGTCAGCCCAATAAACAGTTCCTTTAGAAGACCCCTTTCGTCCGTCTTCATCGCTGCTTCGACTGCCATCACCACTACGTGACATCTGGTGGAGGTGCTGGGTAGCCTTCCATGTTCCGGACGCCCCCTTCAAGTCGTGAAGCCAGCCCTGAGCGCTTCGCACCCGAGGACGAGCCAGCAGCTCAGCGAGCCAGCCGACGTCTCCAGGGAGAGGAGCCTGACTTCGGGAAACTGCCGGACCGCACAAGACAGCGAAAAGACGCGGCTACGAGCACCGCAACCTCGCCGAAGGTGTCGACACCGATCATACTGCAGCAGCCGCGGGTGCCGCCAACTTTCAGTGGATCCCTAGGCGAAGACCCTGAAGAATGGTTGGATCAATTTGAGCGCGTGGCGTCATTCAACAGGTGGGATGATGCGGCAAATATTGGACACGTGTTCTCATTGGATGGCTCCGCACGCACGTGGTACGAAAACTACGAGTCGTTCCTTACGACATGGGAGCTATTCAAGAGAGAACTATTGAAGGTATTCGCCAGTGTCGTGAGGAAAGAAAGCCGAACGACTCTTCGAGTGCAGGATCCAGCTTCCGAATGAGCCCGTCCGCGGTTACGTCTAGGAGATAAAGCGCCTATTTCGCCGCGCCGACCTCGAGATGAAGGAGGAAAAGAAAGTTCAGATGTTAATGCGCGGCGTAAAAGAACAACTCTTTGCAAGCCTCGTCGGCCAGCCGCCAAAAACAGTCGAGGAGTTTATGCAAGAAGCCTGCACGATTGAGAATACCATCGACGTTCGAGCTCGGCAGTACAATCGCCATTCCTCTGCCTGTGCAATTCGTTCGGACACGACGGCGACCACCAGCGAAAGCTTGCGGGAAGTTATCCGCGAAATCGTCCGAGAGGAGCTACGCCGATTACTGCCATCCCCCACACAGCCACAAGCAGCAACCTTGATGAATGTGGTACGGGAAGAAGTGCAACAGGCACTTGGCACCCCGACGGCCACAGAACCGCAGGTCATGACCTACGCCGCTGCAGTAAGTACTGCTCAGCCCCAGCGACAACCTCCACGTCCTCCCCGAGGTGAGCCAATCGTTCCACAACGCCGCCTCCCAGCCCCCGCCCGCCCAGCCTATGACCGACGCTCAAGCCCCAGGAAATGCGACGCCTGGAGGACTTCCGACCACCGGCCGTTGTGCTTCCATTGCGGTGAGGCCGGCCATATTCTTCGTCACTGCCCGTACCGACGTATCGGTCTTCGAGGATTTGCCGTTAACGCCCCACGACCACGCTTCGGACAACGTCCGCACGAAATCGACGAGTACCTGCGTCGAGAAGAGTACACGCCGAACCGCTTTTCGCGCTCACCATCGCCGTCAACCTCGCGCTTTGCGTCGCCGCGCCGCAGCTACGCAGCCGCGGTACGAGGAAGGTCGCCCAGCCCCCGTAGGGGAAACTAAAGGCAGCAACCTCTGGAGGTGAGGTTGCTCACGAGCTAAACGCCGAAGATCCTCCACCGACCACGCCCCATGAAGACGCTGCACCCGCGACGCCGCATGAAGAACCGACACTCGCTGCACCGACGCCGCACACAATGAGAACCTCGACCACGAAGCAAGCTACCTTGAAATCGACGCCGCCACACAGAGGAGCTTCGACCACACGCCCAACCCGTGACTCGCATACGCGACGAAGCCGTGACCCGACGCCGAGAGCGACATGCAATGCAAGAGCCAGGACCTCCGACCTAGAAGTGACTATCGACGGCCGGAAAGTTACCGCTCTAGTCGACACAGGAGCCGATTACTCGGTGATGAATGGAACATTCGCTGCGCAGCTCAGAAAAGTCACAACGGCTTGGGACGGCCCACAAATTCGCACCGCTGGGGGCCACCTCATTACGCCATCAGGACGATGCACAGCGCGAGTGACTGTCAAAGGACATACCTATCCTGCGACCTTTGTTGTGCTACCGCAATGCTCCCGCGAAGTGATCTTGGGTATGGATTTCCTTAATGAGCATCAGGCGATCATCGACCTGCGATCCAAGCTGATCACGCTTTCGACGGACGCAGCCATCGCTTCGATGAAAACTCGGGAAAATCACGTTGCCCTAAGTGTCCTGCAGGAAGAAGTGAGCGTCCCACCCCGTTCAAGCGTTATCGTGACCGTAGGCGCCACGAAAGCCATAAACACTGAAGCCCTCATCGAGGGGAACATGCAGTTGCTACTAGACCGAGGAATCAGCATCGCAAGAGGCATCGCACATTTCCGCAATGCCCAGGCCGAAGTACTGCTGACTAACTTCAGCGAAGAATACCGGCATATTAACAGAGGAACGACGATTGCTTTCTACGACGAAATATCTGACGTACGAGATTCCTTCGCCCTCTCCGACCCCTCCGCAGAAGATCCGCCTGACCAAGAGAACTCGCCCACTTTCGACATCAACCCAGCCCTGCACCGGAACAGACAAGACCAGATCCGCAATCTGCTTCAAAACTACAGTGAGTGCTTTTCGACATCGCCGAAGGTGCGACAGACGCCAATTGCCAAGCACCGCATTATAACGGATCAACACGTCCGACCTCTCCGTCAAAGCCCCTACCGTGTGTCTCCGCGAGAACGACAAGCCATCCGGGACCAAGTCGAAGAAATGCTTCGCGACGACGTCATCCAGCCTTCAAACAGCCCATGGGCGGCACCGGTTGTTCTAGTGAGAAAGACGGCGCACTTCGATTCTGCGTGGATTACCGCCGCTTAAACAACATAACAAAGAAGGACGTCTACCCCCTCCCCCGCATCGACGACACACTGGACCGCCTCTGCAACGCCAAATATTTCTCATCGATGGACCTCAAGAGCGGCTACTGGCAAATTGAGGTCGACGAAAGAGATCGCGAGAAGACAGCATTCATAACTCCGGATGGGCTGTTTGAGTTCAAGGTGATGCCATTTGGTCTCTGTTCCGCACCAGCGACGTTTCAGCGAGTAATGGATACAGTGCTGGCAGGCCTGAAGTGGCAGATTTGTCTGGTATATTTAGATGACGTCGTTGTCTTCGCCTCGAACTTTGAAGAGCACCTCAAAAGACTTCGAACAGTACTAGACGCAATCAAGTCGTCTGGCCTAACCTTGAAAGCAGAGAAATGCCACTTTGCCTACGAAGAGCTGCTGTTTCTAGGCCACATCGTTAGCAAGGAAGGAGTACGCCCAGACCCGCAGAAAACAGCTGCTATTGAACAGTTTCAACCGCCGGCCGATAAGAAAGCAGTGCGCAGATTTCTCGGACTATGGGCATATTACCGACGATTTGTGAAACACTTTTCGCGCATCGCCGAGCCCCTGACCCACCTGACAAAGGCAGACGTGCCGTTTAAATGGGAAGCGCCGCAAGCAGAAGCCTTCAAGGAACTTCAGCGTCGTTTACAGTCCCCACCGATCCTTGCGCATTTTGATGAAAACGCCGATACTGAAGTTCATACCGACTCAAGCAGCGTGGGACTAGGCGCCGTTCTCGTTCAAAAAAGTGACGGGCTGGAGAAGGTCATCGCATACGCTAGCCGTTCCCTTTCCAAGGCCGAGGCTAACTATTCGACCACTGAGAAGGAGTGCCTTGCCATCATCTGGGCTACGTCGAAATTCCGCCCCTACCTCTACGGACGGCCGTTCAAGGTGGTCAGCGACCACCACGCGCTCTGCTGGCTTGCCAATTTGAAGGATCCCTCTGGCCGACTCGCTCGATGGAGTCTGCGTCTCCAGGAGTTTGACGTCACCGTCGTTTACAAGTCCGGACGCAAGCACACTGACGCCGATTGCCTCTCACGAGCCCCTGTAGATGCACCGCCGCTGGACGACGATGAGGACGCCTTCCTGGTACCCATCAGCGCAAGCTCTTTTGCTCAGCAGCAACGCTCGGACCCCAACCTAAAAGGCCTCATCGAGTACCTGGAAGGCAAGGTTTCTTCATCCCCCGCTTCATTCAAGCGAGGACTGTCTTCTTTCTGTGTGCAGAATGAGGTCCTTGTGAAGAAGAACTTTACAGTGAACAAAACAGCCTACCTCCTTGTTGTACCTACTTGTCTCCGCGAAGAAGTTCTACAGGCTTCACACGACGAGCCGACAGCTGGACATCTCGGGTTTACTCGCACCCTCCGCCGCATTCAAGACAAGTATTACTGGCCCCGACTGTCTGCCGATGTCGCACACTATGTGAAAACATGCCGAGATTGTCAGCGACGAAAGACTCCTCCCACACGACCAGCAGGATTTCTGAACCCCATTGAACCTCCCTCAAGACCCTTTCAGCAGATTGGCATGGACTTGCTTGGCCCTTTTCCAACGTCAACATCTGGAAATAAGTGGATCATCATAGCGACCGACTACCTGACCCGCTACGCCGAGGCGAAAGCCCTACCGAACGGAACAGCAGCAGAAGTGGCCAAATTTTTCGTGGAGTGCAATCTTCTTCGACACGGCGCCCCCGATGTGCTCATCACGGACAGAGGAACAGCATTTACGGCGGAACTCACGCAAGCCATCCTGCGCTACAGCCAAACCAGCCACCGGAGGACAACTGCATACCATCCGCAGACCAACGGACTGACCGAGCGCCTGAACAAAACCATCGCCGATATGCTCGCTATGTATGTCGATGCCGAACATAAAACCTGGGATGTCATCCTGCCTTACGTCGTCTTCGCCTACAACACAGCAGTGCAGGAGACCACCCAGATGACGCCTTTTAGGCTCGTCCATGGCAGGGATGCCACGACCACGCTAGACGCCATGCTGCCCAACGTTACAGAAGAAGAGAACGTCGACGTTGCCGCCTACCTTCAACGCGCAGAAGAAGCTCGAAGGCTTGCCCGATTACGGATCAAAGATCAGCAGCGGTCCGACGCCACACGCTACAACCTACGAAGACGCAACGCGGAATACAAGCCAGGAGACCAAGTCTGGGTGTGGACGCCCATTCGCCGCCGTGGATTGACTGAAAAGCTTTTGCGCCGCTATTTCGGCCCGTACAAGGTTCTTCGTCGGCTGGGTGAACTGGATTATGAAGTCATCCCTGACGCAACGACTGCATCCCAGCGACGCCGCGTACGACCAGAAGTTGTCCATGTAGTCCGTCTGAAGCCGTATTATGCGCGCTAAAGGCCGCTGCATTTCCATGCTCTATTTTCGCAAGATCCGTTTTTTTTCCCTTACTAGTCGCATTATTTGTTTTAATGCATCGGGTCGATGCTTCTTTGAGAGGGGAGTAATGCCGCCAATATTTGCAGTGTCTGTTCGTTTTTCAAATCTGCCGCGACACCACCTTATCGCTTTGTTTGCGACGCAAGACGCGACTAGATTTATCTCGATTGATCGCAGCCAGGCAAAGCTGATTCTACGTTGTTCCGGAATGTTCTAGTAACTTTGCGCCCTTTATCTCGAATGTTCGCTATCAGCTTTAAATTGAGCACGGCCGACACCGGCGGGCATTTTGTTCGACGACCGCCGAGCACGCTTGTCGCTTCGCCGCCGCCGAGTGATTCAGTCCATTTTGGGTGCAAGTCAGCCCAATAAACAGTTCCTTTAGAAGACCCCTTTCGTCCGTCTTCATCGCTGCTTCGACTGCCATCACCACTACGTGACAATATTAATAAAAATCAGGAAGGCTGCACGTGCACTGGCTTTCCACAAGTATGGGAAAGGAGAACGTAGGAGACCTGATGTAGGCGCTTGGCAAAAAAAAGGAGCGACGAACAGTACGTCACAGGTATGAAAGTGAAGCTGCCGCTGTTCAAGCGGAGCAGTTCTAAGCACTGGGACAAATAATTGATTATCGCGTCAAGTTTGTTACGTAACGCAAGGAAAATAAAAGTGAGGAAGGGTGCGAGTCCGCTCATTTCGACAACACCTGCACACATAAGTGTTAGTAGTAGTATTCTGCCAAGCGTTATGGGCTAGCGCTCGCGCTCGCCTACAGCGTCGTTGAATTACGCACACTACACGTTATCGCAGCAACAGCTCCCTAAGCAGCAGAAGCCCACTCACAAAATGCGCCGAACAAAATTGTACTAACCCAAACATGACCGAAATTCGCAAGACATTTTTAGCAGGAAACGAAAATTGTACTTGCCTCGTGCATTTCTTCGTCTTTAGCGTCAGCAGGCTGACATAAGACTCTGTAAAAAACTTGTAGCTGCATTCCTGGTGGCATTACACGTGTTTTGAACGCATAATACGTCTCTGCAAAGTCGCTTGGAAAAATTGGAAGTACAACTGTCCGTCCAATCATCCTTCACCCTCAGTTCTCCAGGAAAACTGCGACGAGCACTTGCTGCAAGGAAGCAGTCGCAACACGCGCATCTAGCTAGAGCAGAGGAGAAAGTGGCCACGGTCATCCTCTAACGTGGCGGCGTTTCGTCGGTTTCGCTTCTCTTCGATAGATGGCAGCAGTTTGGAGTTCGAGAGAATATTAGCCTATAAAAATACAGCATTGCGTGCGCAAACACAGGCAAAGCGCATAAAGAAACCCCAGGCAGTATGTGCAGCCAGAGTTGGCCAGAAACGACAATTCTGCCTCCCGCAAGCTTGATTAAGAATGGAGCGTGTATACAAGTTGCTTAACAAAGCCTATGCACCCTTCGAATACCTTGCAACTAAGGGCTTGGCTCCTGGCATTACTGATTGAAATCAAGAGTACAGGCGAAGGAATAAGTTACGTTTATTTTACTTATCACAGCAAAGCGGGGTCCCAAACGGAGTCCTTCATTAGGGAGGACAATTCGTTGGACAGGTGAAATATTTACAGATGGCTGACGATTATGTTCATGGCACAACTTGTCGCTGAGAAGATCACACACTGCGGCCGCCAGAGCAGGTTCCGTACCTACATTGGCCTGCTGGGGAGGATTCCACAAAGTAGTGCCTTCGACGGCCTTTTCTGTAAACGAGAATGAATATTCTTTATCACACCATGCAATCGCTAGCATCTGAAAACAGAATTGACAATGGCAAGCAATATTTTGGGTAAAAAGCAGAAAAACTGGGCTCCCACTAGGAAAGCCTCAAAACAGTTATGCGCAAACGCATATGGGGCCTATTTTGCCGTGCCTGGCAGCGCCACAGATATAAAGCAGCCTTTTACTTTTGGTACAGGAGCAATAAGCTGCAATAACAACTCATTCTAAATTATCTCTACTAGATAGCAAATTGGCTGATGTTAAAGAAAATGAGCTAATTGCATCGAAAAATAGTGTAAACATCATTATATCACACTCACTCACTACGCACTTCACGGCACTAGAGGATATGGTTTTTGACTTCTTGCATAGTTAGATACAACTTAAAATTGCACTAAAAAGGAATCTAAACTCGTCTTTTGACCGCGGAAACTGTATCTACACGTTCCGGGCATTCTTAGAAACTTCGAATTATTATCCTGTGCGGCCGATTGTTCTAATTAAATCAGATTAAACGTCCCGGCTCCCGCCTTTTTTTTGAACTGAACGCGGTAGGTAGGCGGAGTCAACCAACGCGTGGAGTGCCTTTCATCCAGTCTAGCGGCGGCTTCGCTTTCGCTTTTATTTTGTATTTTTTAGGTTTCTTTGAATAAACAGTTTCAGTCACAGACAATATAGCCGCAAATTATGCCCACGGAAATAAAAATACACTTGGACTCTTCGATTTATATATCACTCCACCGATGGCAGAGCGGCAAGCCGCCGCGGGACTGGCTGGTTGACTCCTCCTACCTACCGCGTTGAGTTTTAAAAAAAGGCGGGAGCCGGGACGTTTAATACCACTGTCACACGGGTACTTGTAAGGCCTTAGAAATTAAAGTCCTTTGCCCCAAAGGCATGTGGCGCGCATCTACACGGCAAAGCGTCGAGACCTTTGCGATAAAGGTCCGTAGCAATAAAGGCGGCCGTCAGCGGCCTTAAAGTTGCTTAAAGGAGCAACCCAGACGGCAGCGCCAGATAGCGAGCTCAAAGAATAGAAAACTGACGCAATTTTTAGTTTTGAAACTGTAAAAATTTTTCTAATTTATCTTATTTAATGGTTAATTTTGCGTTACAGTGCACTTAACCGTAGAGGAGGCTATGACTTAAGACATCTACACTGCTAAGAAAGGGCTTGAACGCTTTTCAGCAGCCGCATCGACACACACGTGCTTGCGCATCTCGCTTTGCTGTTTTTTCTTCGTTTGCTCTTTGTTGTGTGCGTGTTTTGAGTTTGCTTGTGTGCACAAAGACACAAGCAACAAAGCACGCTTCTCGAACACGACGAGGAGCCGAACGGAAAAGTGCGCCTACCGTGGTCGGACCGAGAACGATGAAAAAAAAAAAAGAAACTTTGTTTCAAAATATCCGTTTCTCACCGTCAGAACGCTCGTTTATTATCGTGATAGCTACTTTTTCCAACATAAACGAAAGCACTCTTATCTGAAGTGCTACCGTCTGCTTTAATTTCATATTGTTACTAGCGCCGGTTCACACACAGCGGTGACTTTTGGCATTCACGGAGGCCGCGTTCTAGCTCCTTTGGATTTGCCGTGTAGCAGCGTCGCCGCTCCTTTTCGGTTTTCCTCCTTTAGTGCAATAAGACAACTTTACGGCAAAGGCCGAGAAGAAGTCCCGTGTGACAGGGGTATAATCCGATTTAACTAGGACAATCGGCTGCACAGGACAATAATTCGAAGTTTTAAAACGCCCGGAACGTGCAGATAGAGTTCCCGCGGTAAAAAGACGAGTTCAGATTTCTCTTTACTCACCTTTAAGTCTGCAGTGAAGCTCGGCCCACATTTATGACCGGCGCACAGAATTCCTCCGCGAAAAAAGTAGGCCCTTTGTTAAAACTTCTCTCGTAACCTTAACAAGAACCTAATCACGAGAAGAACTTATAAGCTTTAGAATTTTGAAGCCTGGCTTGTTTAATAAAAAGTCAAACATCAAACAGCTGGTTTCGTTTACTTTTGTGACTGGCTAGCGAAGTAATACAGTACGCCGCCGATCGTGGCCCAGTGTTAACAACTGCTGTTTTTTTAGGTTGTATAAAACGGTTAAATAAAATGTCCAAAGCAGAACACATTCCTTTGACTTACCTTTACTGGATAAAGTCTGCTGAAAGAACAAAATTTTGAAATCCTGCTTAACACTGACTGCATGTTCTTACTTTTTAGTTAACGCAATAAAAAGAATTTCACAAAATTACTTGGGAGCTCGCCTCAGTTTATACTCCTCATTTTTATTATGCCGAAGCGTTAATCAGTTCTACTAGTCATGTCCTTTCTCTAAGTATCGTTCATGTCAGCAAAAAAAAAACTTTTTTTGTTAGCCGAACGCTATATTGTTATTTTACCGTTTAATTATTGTCAGTATTGTTTGAATTATTTACGTCTTTTCTATATCACCGCTGACTTTCCAGTGAAATTATTGTTCATACAATTTAGAATGGCGATTTTTCGAACGCGAATCACGATAACTCGCCAAATAGCACTTATAACTGGTAATTCAATTTAGGCTGCGGCTCAAGAAAAAGAATTTTCACGTTGAAGCAGTAAATATTACATTCTGGGGTGCCTTTGCACATGACACCGTTTGGCAGGGCCCAATACGCCACTAATGCTGTCGTCTCTGATGCATAGAGCTCTTCAGGATTATGTTAATTCCACATCTCTTGGACGAAGTGCAACATGTCCTAATAAAAACCTTGTTAAGGCGCGTCACTAATTTTTCGTAAATTATATTCTGAAATAAAGTTCAACACCCGCTGCGGTGGCTCAGTGGTTAGGGCGCTCGACTACTGATCCGGAGAACCCGGGTTCGAACCCGACCGCGGCGGCTGCGTTTTTATGGAGGAAAAACGCTAATGCGCCCGTGTGCTGTGCGATGTCAGTGCACGTTAAAGATCCCCAGGTGGTCGAAATTATTCCGGAGCCCTCCACTACGGCACCTCTTTCTTCATTTCTTCTTTCACTCCCTCCTTTATCCCCTCCCTTACGGCACGGTTCAGGTGTCCAACGATATATGAGACAGATAGTGCGCCATTTTCTTTCCCCAAAATCAATTATTATTATTATTATTATTATTATTAGAAAGTTCAACCGATTATCTCGCTATTACCACAGCGCGTGGCCCCTCCACAAGGCTCTAGACATGTGCAGAACTGATTCCACTCCAAAGAGATAATGTAGGCTGCATAATAATTCCCTACATTGAATTTAACCTATTTACACGGGAAGCATCCGGTTAATGCTTACCTTCTTCGCCCTTCTCTAGTCTTGCACCCTATCCTGAAAGACGACCGGGAGCTACCCGCGCGCGATGCTGTGAATTCTGATATCGTCTGGCTTTCCTTTCGGGAAGCTAACGAGACCGCTGGCTGTTTCTATGCCTCCCATTCTAATCGAACAAACCCGACATCTCCTTTGCATGCGCTTTCGCCGTGCCCAGTGGCTGGAAACACTGGCTTTGTAACTGGATATTCCACGTGTTGGCTCTTCTCAGACTGATCAGGGTCCCTGTCATTCGCAAAAGTTGCCTTGACATATGCTTTGGAGATATTGTTCGACTGACTGACTACTGACTGACTGACTGACTGACTGACTGACTGACTGACTGACTGACTGACTGACTGACTGACTGACTGACTGACTGACTGACTGACTGACTGACTGACTGACTGACTGACTGGTTACCATTAGCTACCAGTTACCATTAGCTTTTCATGCTCTCATTGAAGTAAAATAAAAATTTTTGTAGCCAAAAGCACATGTCCTTGGCAACGCCTGCACTTACTACTTGCACTCACTGGAAAAGAGAAGCTCTAGCTTGCCAACAAATGTGGTAATCAAGAGATTTAAGGGATTTAATGGTGCATTGTGGAGAACCACAAACCCGGAGCACACTTATAAAATTATGCTCACCTTCGGTGCAAGTTTCATTAAATGGGATTTTATTTATTACAAGTCCGCGAACGTTTGACATGAGCATTTTATAAACTTGATGCCATGCCAAATTACCTTCAAGCGCCCTATCGGCAAAATTCAAACTCGCTTTAGCCAGACGTACACAAACCTCGGGAGTGAATTATCATGGAAGAAGCATTCAATAGCATGCTTCCAAGGTCTTTTCTATCATCCTGCTTTTGCGCTAACTAAAATGCAAGCTTATGCACTCCGTTAGAAGTCGAGTTCATGACCTTTGCTCTTCATAACGGACAACATCCAGGAATGGCAACTGAACGAAATATGGCCTGGAATAGGCGATTTTGTCGTCGACTATTTAATTCAATGCATTTCAACCCAATTATAACGAAGTCGAAAGAGCCCCTCAATTTCTACGTTACAGTCGTTCTTCCGTTAGGGACACAACACCTTAGGTGAACGTTCCAATCTCAATATAGCTGGCGTTTAGTGCGCCGCCGACGTGCTTTGCGGGGACCTTCAACACGAGCACCAAGTAGCCACCACGCGGCCGAATACACCTAAATAACCCAAGCGAATCAGCGACGCCAAAGCGCACGTTTTCCTTCCACGCACGCATGGTGTTCACCGCCCAGAACACGGGCCTTGGAGTAATAGACAGTTTTAGCTGTGCGTACGCAACGGCTTAGCGTACGCAAGAAGTTTGCGGGGACGGTAGTGCGCATGCGCAGAACGCAAGCGCAAGCCCTGCCTCTTGCGTGCGTACGCTAGCCAGCGGACATTGCGTTGAGGCGCTTGCGTGACTTGCGTACGCTAACTTTGACAAGATGGCGGCGCCCTGCTCGCCCGCTTCGGAATAAATACATGTCGCCGCTGGATTCTCCGACGCAATAGCTCGCTAAAATGGTAGCGGTTCGCTTTTATTTCGCCTACTCTTCCCCACACCTAGCGGTATAAGCGATAACTAGCCCCTGTTTTTCAGATAATTTGGCGATTTTCAAGCTCCTAGGCCTAACTATATTCAGTGTTTTCCTCGTAGCCACGACACCTGGCGAAGCAGTTTTCTAACTTTTAGCCAGTTCTTGCATTTTCTTCGGTTTGCATAGTTTTTCTTCTTCGAACAAAAAAGGCTCCCAATGCACTCACACTAGTTATCAGTAATCACGGATGAAATTTTCTTCAAACGAGCGTTGATGTGGTTTGACTTCTTGTCACTAGATGGCGCCACGTGCGCCTGAGGGACGCTACGGCACGGTCAGCTAAAACTATACTTCGGAGCGGACAGCGTAACGCACGCAGCGCCGTAGCTCTCTGCGTACGCAAGCACTTGCGTACGCACAGCTAAAACTGTCTAATGTCGTAGAGGCATGGACATACCTATTCAAAATATTTACCTCCGCATTCTATAGTCGAAAGCTGCTTTTCCCCCTCAAAGAAGCCCCTTCCAGCGAACGTCATAGGCTGATTCTCGTGACACTGCCAGCGTAAAAATGCAGAGAGTGGCAGATGGAAGGGGCTGGTACCCTCCCTACATCGTCACGCTACCAGGGTCATTAGATTGAGCCGATGCCATCGGCTGGAAGGCGGTCCTTTGAAGGGAAAAAGCAGCTTCATTCTTGAGTTGTATCCGACTATATTAACTGTACACGATACGTACCGCTTTTAAAGTGTGCGTGCGGCAGCGCTTTCATCGCGAGCACCCGTCTTGCTTGGCTTGGCCGCAAAGCTTAGTAGCAGGCGGACCGACCTCTACAACCCATAACAAAATACCTCGAAGGCACCTTGTGCGAAATCGCAAAAGCGACGCTTCACACCTCTCGTCACATAAGATTTCTTTTCTTTTTGAGATAAAAACTACCGTTTCGTGCAAACTCAAGCTTCTTTACATTGTGCCAAAACATTCGCCCATCACGTATTAAAAAAAATTATTTAAAAGCCAAAAATGGTCATGGGACTTCGTATTACTGTTCTAATCTGAACGCACCCATAGGTTGATTGCGCACGAGGCAAAGCCCAAAATCGCGATATTCAGGCAAACATAAAGTGAAGATTACAAATATCTAGTGCGTTGTCTTCGAAGGAAAACAAGAACAAAATAAAACTGTAAACAGCCAGTCAGTGGACTGAAGCCCCAGAGTGGAAATGGTCTGGGGATCTTAGAATGTCACGTGCCAAGTCTGGGTCAGCTGTATTGGTTTACATTTCCCTTTTACGCTAATCGCCCTCCTACTGCGTCTTCGAAATTGCTTTTTGCCGTGGGCTTCTGGTGGGTGAAGGCCTTCTGGAGGTTGGCCCTGTGTGGTGATCTTCTGCAGGGAGTCTGTGGGTGGGAGTGGGCGGAGGCTTCAAAAGTGTGGAAGTGGGTGAAAATGGGGGGGAGTTGGAGTGGGTGGAGGCTGGTGGCGGGGTGATTGCATGGAGGTGCAATCCGGAGAGTGTGCAGATGTGCATCCACCGAACGGTTGCCCGGGGGAGGCACTTTCCAGGCCATGATATTGGCCGTAAAGCATACAACAAAATTTCGCCGGAAGGGAACTATGGTGCTCGCCCAGTAAAAGCTAACTTCACTCAATCCACTCAGCTGCTCAAAATTTTCCGCATGGAAAGAAAGTTGGTTTTTAGAGAAAAGAAATAGCGCAGCATCTGTGTAACATCTCGGCGGACACTTGAACCGCGCCGTAAGGGAAGGGATAAAGGAGGGAATGAGAGAAGAAAGGAAGAAAGAGGTGCTGTAGTGGAAAGCTCCGGATTAATTTCGACAACCTGGGTATATTTAACGTTCAACTGACATCGCACAGCGCACCGGCGTCTTAGAGTTTCGCCTCCATCGAAACGCGGCCGCCGCGGTCGGGTTCGAACCCTGATACTATGGGTCAGTAGCCGAGCACCCGCACATGGAAAAAACGGTCTTTTCATGTAGATGGCCATGAACCGCAAGGAATGGAATGCTTGCGTCTTCTACTGCGGCCTGATCCTTGGGAATATTTGTTTGCACCCAAAGTTCTACAGAATACCAAGGAGCTTTAAGACAAATTCGTTGCACCATTATTTCAATTTGGTTACGATTTGGTAGATTGCTGACTGCACTTCCAAAAAGTGGAGACTGTTCCCACATTGTTGTTTTCTTCGACCACTTGGTCGTAAACATTGGATTCACTTGCAAATTTCCTTTTAGTTTAGTTCTAGGTTTTCACTGAACAAGATTTGCTTGATGCTAAGAGCACCATAGAGGCAATAATCAGCAACGAACTGGTTGGCTGATTGGTTACACATACCAAATGATTCCCGGCGTACAAATAAAACGAAGACACCACACCACACCGCAAACACATCACAAACACCGTACCTCAACTAGTCTGAAACTGCAAAACTGAAACTGCATGAAACCCTGAAACTAAACTGAGACTGCAAGATATGTACGGCATTGCAGTCTGTGCAACTTGATTGTACGGCATGACGGACATTATGTCTGTCGTAGTACGTACTTGAAATACTATTAGTTAACTATTATTAAGTAATTAACTATTAGGTTTTGGCTTTAGGGCACAATATTATATGCCAAAG
>JARKHS020033188.1:0-17673 GCA_030143305.2 Amblyomma americanum | reverse complement strand
CGGGATTTAAGCCCTACAAAAGGAAGCTGCGAAAGGCGACTCTCCGCAGTCCGGTGGAGCATCGAATGCAGTGCTAAATCTTGTCCTGCTACTTTTAGGCGCTGACGTGTCCCGTACTGTTCCGATGATCCTGATGCACAGCCGGAGCGGGGAAGCAAGATAGAAGCACCAAAGCGACGACATATAACTTCGCCGTCACCGCCTACAGTGCAACTGACGTCATGAGCCACGGGATTTAAGCCCTGCAAAAGTAATCTGCGAAAGGCGACACTCCGCAGTCCGGTGGAGCATCGAATGCAGCGCTAATTCTTGTCATGTTACGTTTAGGCGCCGACGTGTCCTGTACTGGTCCGATGCTCCTGATTCACGGCCGGAGCGGGGAAGCAAGATAAAAGCACCAAAGCGACGACATATAACTTCACCTTCACCGCCTAAAGTGCAACTGACGTCATGAGTCACGGGATTTAAGCCCTACAAAAGGAAGCTGTGAAAGGCTACACTCCGCACTCCGGTGGAGCATCGAATGCTGCGCTAATTCTTGTCATGTTACTTTTAGGCGCCGACGTGTTCCGTACTGGTCCGATGATCCTGATGCACGGCCGGAGCGGGGAAGCAAGATAGAAGCACCAAAGCGACGACAGATAACTTCGCCGTCACCGCCTACAGTGCAACTGACGACATGAGCCACGGGATTTAATCCCTACAAAAGGAAGCTGCGAAAGGCGACACTCCGAAGTCAGGTGGAGCATCGAATGCAGTGCTAATTCTTGTCCTGATACTTTAGGCGCTGACGTGTCCCGTACTGGTCCGATGATCCTGATGCACAGCCGGAGCGGGGAAGCAAGATAGAAGCACCAAAGCGACGACAGATAAATTCGCCCTCAACGCCTACAGTGCAACTGACGTCATGAGCCACGGGATTTAAGCCCTGCAAAAGTAATCTGCGAAAGGCGACACTCCGCAGTCCGGTGGAGCATCGAATGCAGCGCTAATTCTTGTCATGTTACTTTTAGGCGCCGACGTGTCCCGTACTGGTCCGATGCTCCTGATGCATGGCCGGAGCGGGGAAGCAAGATAGAAGCACCAAAGCGACGACATATAACTTCGCCTTCACCGCCTAAAGTGCAACTGACGTCATGAGTCACGGGATTTAAGCCCTACAAAAGGAAGCTGCGAAAGGCGACACTCCGAAGTCAGGTGGAGCATCGAATGCAGTGCTAATTCTTGTCCTGTTATTTTAGGCGCCGACGTGTCCCATAGTTGTCCGATGATCCCGATGCACGGCCGGAGCGGGGAACCAAGGTAGAAGCACCAAAGCGACGACAGATAACTTCGTCGTCACCGCCTACAGTGCAACTGACGTCATGAGCCACGCGATTTAAGCCCTACAAAAGGAAGCTGCGAAAGGCGACTCTCCGCAGTCCGGTGGAGCATCCAATGCAGTGGTAATTCTTGTCCTGCTACTTTTAGGCGCTGACGTGTCCCGTACTGTTCCGATGATCCTGATGCACTGCCGGAGCGGGGAAGCAAGATAGAAGCACCAAAGCGACGACATATAACTTTGCCTTCAACGCCTACAGTGCAACTGACGTCATGAGCCACGGGATTTAAGCCCTACAAAAGTAAGCTGCAAAAGGCGACACTCCACACTCCGGTGGAACATCGAATGCAGCGCTAATTCTTGTCATGTTACTTTTAGGCGCCGACGTGTCCCGTACTGGTCCGATGCTCCTGATGCAGGGCCGGAGCGGGGAAGCAAGATAGAAGCACCAAAGCGACGACATATAACTTTGCCTTCACCGCCTAAAGTGCAACTGACGTCATGAGTCACGGGATTTAAGCCCTACAAAAGGAAGCTGCGAAAGGCTACACTCCGCACTCCGGTGGAGTATCAAATGCAGTGCTAATTCTTGTCCTGATACCTTTAGCCGCCGACGTGTCCCGTACTGGTCCGATGATCCTGATGCACGGCCGGAGCGGGGAAGCAAGATAGAAGCACTAAAGCGACGACATATAACTTCGCCTTCACCGCCTACAATGCAACTGACGTCATGAGCCACGGGATTCAAGCCCTACAAAAGGAAGCTGCGAAAGGCTACACTCCGCAGTCCGGTGGAACATCGAATGCTGTGCTGATTCTTGTCCTGTTACGTTTAGGCGCCGACGTGTCCAGTACTGGTCCGATGATCCTGATGCACGGCCGGAGCGGGGAAGCAAGATAGGAGCCCCAAAGCGACGACAGATAAGTTCGCCGTCACCGCCTACAGTGCAACTGACGTCATGAGCCACGGGATTTAAGCCCTACAAAAGGAAGCTGCGAAAGGCGACACTCCGCCGTCCGGTGGAGCATGGAAAGCAGTGCTAATTCTTGTCCTGTTACTTTTAGGCGCCGACGTGTCCCATACTGGTCCGATGATCCCGATGCACGGCCGGAGCGGGGAAGCAAGATAGAAGAAGCAACAAAGCGACGACAGATAACTTCGCCGTCACCGCCTACAGCGCAACTGAAGTCATGAGCCACGCGATTTAAGTAAGCCCTACAAAAGGAAGCTGCGAAAGGCGACACTCCGCAGTCCGGTGGAGCATCGAATGCAGTGCTAATTCTTGTCCTGTTGCTTTTAGACGCCGACGTGTCGTGTACTGGTTCGATGATCCTGATGCACAGCCGGAGCGGGGAAGCATGATAGAAGCACATGAGCGATGACAGCTAACTTCGCCGTCACCGCCTACAGTGCAACTGACGTCATGAGCCACGGGATTTAAACCCTACAAAAGGAAGCTGCGAAAGGCGACACTCCGAAGTCATGTGGAGCATCGAATGCAGTGCTAATTCTTGTCCTGTTGCTTTTAGGCGCCGACGTGTCCCGTACTGGTGCGATGATCCTGATGTACAGCCGGAGCGGGGAAGCAAGATAGAAGCACCAAAGCGACGACAGATAAATTCGCCCTCACCGCCTACAGTGCAACTGACGTCATGAGCCACGGGATTTAAGCCCTGCAAAAGTAATCTGCGAAAGGCGACACTCCGCAGTCCGGTGGAGCATCGAATGCAGCGCTAATTCTTGTCATGTTACGTTTAGGCGCCGACGTGTCCTGTACTGGTCCGATGCTCCTGATTCACGGCCGGAGCGGGGAAGCAAGATAAAAGCACCAAAGCGACGACATATAACTTCACCTTCACCGCCTAAAGTGCAACTGACGTCATGAGTCACGGGATTTAAGCCCTACAAAAGGAAGCTGTGAAAGGCTACACTCCGCACTCCGGTGGAGCATCGAATGCTGCGCTAATTCTTGTCATGTTACTTTTAGGCGCCGACGTGTCCCGTACTGGTCCGATGATCCTGATGCACGGCCGGAGCGGGGAAGCAAGATAGAAGCACCAAAGCGACGACAGATAACTTCGCCGTCACCGCCTACAGTGCAACTGACGACATGAGCCACGGGATTTAAGCCCTACAAAAGGAAGCTGCGAAAGGCGACACTCCGAAGTCAGGTGGAGCATCGAATGCAGTGCTAATTCTTGTCCTGATACTTTAGGCGCTGACGTGTCCCGTACTGGTCCGATGATCCTGATGCACAGCCGGAGCGGGGAAGCAAGATAGAAGCACCAAAGCGACGACAGATAAATTCGCCCTCAACGCCTACAGTGCAACTGACGTCATGAGCCACGGGATTTAAGCCCTGCAAAAGTAATCTGCGAAAGGCGACACTCCGCAGTCCGGTGGAGCATCGAATGCAGCGCTAATTCTTGTCATGTTACTTTTAGGCGCCGAGGTGTCCCGTACTGGTCCGATGCTCCTGATGCATGGCCGGAGCGGGGAAGCAAGATAGAAGCACCAAAGCGACGACATATAACTTCGCCTTCACCGCCTAAAGTGCAACTGACGTCATGAGTCACGGGATTTAAGCCCTACAAAAGGAAGCTGCGAAAGGCGACACTCCGAAGTCAGGTGGAGCATCGAATGCAGTGCTAATTCTTGTCCTGTTATTTTAGGCGCCGACGTGTCCCATAGTTGTCCGATGATCCCGATGCACGGCCGGAGCGGGGAACCAAGGTAGAAGCACCAAAGCGACGACAGATAACTTCGTCGTCACCGCCTACAGTGCAACTGACGTCATGAGCCACGCGATTTAAGCCCTACAAAAGGAAGCTGCGAAAGGCGACTCTCCGCAGTCCGGTGGAGCATCCAATGCAGTGGTAATTCTTGTCCTGATACCTTTAGCCGCCGACGTGTCCCGTACTGGTCCGATGATCCTGATGCACGGCCGGAGCGGGGAAGCAAGATAGAAGCACTAAAGCGACGACATATAACTTCGCCTTCACCGCCTACAATGCAACTGACGTCATGAGCCACGGGATTCAAGCCCTACAAAAGGAAGCTGCGAAAGGCTACACTCCGCAGTCCGGTGGAACATCGAATGCTGTGCTAATTCTTGTCCTGTTACGTTTAGGCGCCGACGTGTCCAGTACTGGTCCGATGATCCTGATGCACGGCCGGAGCGGGGAAGCAAGATAGGAGCCCCAAAGCGACGACAGATAAGTTCGCCGTCACCACCTACAGTGCAACTGACGTCATGAGCCACGGGATTTAAGCCCTACAAAAGGAAGCTGCGAAAGGCGACACTCCGCCGTCCGGTGGAGCATGGAAAGCAGTGCTAAATCTTGTCCTGTTAATTTTAGGCGCCGAGGTGTCCCATACTGGTCCGATGATCCTGATGCACGGCCGGAGCGGGGAAGCAAGATAAAAGCACCAAAGCAACGACCGATAACTTCGCCCTCACCGCCTACAGTGCAACTGACGTCATTATCCACGGGATTTAAGCCCTACAAAAGGAAGCTGCGAAAGGCGACATACCGCAGTACGGTGGAGCATCTAATGCAGTGCTAATTCTTGTCCTGTTACTTTTAGGCGCCGACGTGTCCCATACTGGTCCGATGATCCCGATGCACGGCCGGAGCGGGGAAGCAAGATAGAAGAAGCAACAAAGCGACGACAGATAACTTCGCCGTCACCGCCTACAGCGCAACTGAAGTCATGAGCCACGCGATTTAAGTAAGCCTTACAAAAGGAAGCTGCGAAAGGCGACACTCCGCAGTCCGGTGGAGCATCGAATGCAGTGCTAATTCTTGTCCTGTTGCTTTTAGACGCCGACGTGTCGTGTACTGGTTCGATGATCCTGATGCACAGCATGAGCGGGGAAGCATGATAGAAGCACATAAGCGATGACAGCTAACTTCGCCGTCACCGCCTACAGTGCAACGACGTCATGAGCCACGGGATTTAAGCCCTACAAAAGGAAGCTGCGAAAGGCGACACTCCGAAGTCATGTGGAGCATCGAATGCAGTGCTAATTCTTGTCCTGTTGCTTTTAGGCGCCGACGTGTCCCGTACTGGTGCGATGATCCTGATGTACAGCCGGAGCGGGGAAGCAAGATAGAAGCACCAAAGCGACGACAGATAAATTCGCCCTCACGGCCTACAGTGCAACTGACGTCATGAGCCACGCGATTTAAGCCCTGCAAAAGTAATCTGCGAAAGGCGACACTCCGCAGTCCGGTGGAGCATCTAATGCAGCGCTAATTCTTGTCATGTTACTTTTAGGCGCCGACGTGTCCTGTACTGGTCCGATGCTCCTGATGCACGGCCGGAGCGGGGAAGCAAGATAAAAGCACCAAAGCGACGACATATAACTTCACCTTCACCGCCTAAAGTGCAACTGACGTCATGAGTCACGGGATTTAAGCCCTACAAAAGGAAGCTGCGAAAGGCTACACTCCGCACTCCAGTGGAGCATCGAATGCTGCGCTAATTCTTGTCATGTTACTTTTAGGCGCCGACGTGTCCCGTACTGGTCCGATGATCCTGATGCACGGCCGGAGCGGGGAAGCAAGATAGAAGCACCAAAGCGACGACAGATAACTTCGCCGTCACCGCCTACAGTGCAACTGACG
This sequence comes from Amblyomma americanum, assembly GCA_030143305.2. Classification (NCBI taxonomy): domain Eukaryota; kingdom Metazoa; phylum Arthropoda; class Arachnida; order Ixodida; family Ixodidae; genus Amblyomma; species Amblyomma americanum. Next base: position 11,720 of record JARKHS020033188.1, on the reverse strand, counting down.
TCATGAGCCACGGGATTTAAGCCCTACAAAAGGAAGCTGCGAAAGGCGACACTCCGAAGTCAGGTGGAGCATCGAATGCAGTGCTAATTCTTGTCCTGTTACTTTAGGCGCTGACGTGTCCCGTACTGGTCCGATGATCCTGATGCATGGCCGGAGCGGGGAAGCAAGATAGAAGCACCAAAGCGACGACAGATAAATTCGCCCTCAACGCCTACAGTGCAACTGACGTCATGAGCCACGGGATTTAAGCCCTGCAAAAGTAATCTGTGAAAGGCGACACTCCGCAGTCCGGTGGAGCATCGAATGCAGCGCTAATTCTTGTCATGTTACTTTTAGGCGCCGACGTGTCCCGTACTGGTCCGATGCTCCTGATGCATGGCCGGAGCAGGGAAGCAAGATAGAAGCACCAAAGCGACGACATATAACTTCGCCTTCACCGCCTACAGTGCAACTGACGTCATGAGTCACAGGATTTAAGCCCTACAAAAGGAAGCTGCGAAAGGCTACACTCCGCACTCCGGTGGAGCATCGAATGCAGTGCTAATTCTTGTCCTGTTATTTTAGGCGCCGACGTGTCCCATAGTTGTCCGATGATCCCGATGCACGGCCGGAGCGGGGAACCAAGGTAGAAGCACCAAAGCGACGACAGATAACTTCGCCGTCACCGCCTACAGTGCAACTGACGTCATGAGCCACGCGATTTAAGCCCTACAAAAGGAAGCTGCGAAAGGCGACACTCCGCAGTCCGGTGGAGCATCGAATGCAGCGCTAATTCTTGTCATGTTACTTTTAGGCGCCGACGTGTCCCGTACTGGTCCGATGCTCCTGATGCATGGCCGGAGCGGGGAAGCAAGATAGAAGCACCAAAGCGACGACATATAACTTCGCCTTCACCGCCTACAGTGCAACTGACGTCATGAGTCACAGGATTTAAGCCCTACAAAAGGAAGCTGCGAAAGGCTACACTCCGCACTCCGGTGGAGCATTGAATGCTGCGCTAATTCTTGTCCTGTTACTTTTAGGCGCCGACGTGTCCCGTACTGGTCCGATGATCCTGATGCACGGCCGGAGCGGGGAAGCAAGATGGAAGCACCAAAGCGACGACAGATAACTTCGCCTTCACCGCCTACAGTGCAACTGACGTCATGAGCCACGGGATTTAAGCCCTACAAAAGGAAGCTGCGAAAGGCGACTCTCCGCAGTCCGGTGGAGCATCGAATGCAGTGCTAAATCTTGTCCTGCTACTTTTAGGCGCTGACGTGTCCCGTACTGTTCCGATGATCCTGATGCACAGCCGGAGCGGGGAAGCAAGATAGAAGCACCAAAGCGACGACATATAACTTCGCCGTCACCGCCTACAGTGCAACTGACGTCATGAGCCACGGGATTTAAGCCCTACAAAAGGAAGCTGCGAAAGGCGACACTCCGCAGTCCGGTGGAGCATGAAAAGCAGTGCTAATTCTTGTCCTGTTACTTTTAGGCGCCGAGGTGTCCCATACTGGTCCGATGATCCTGATGCGCGGCCGGAGCGGGGAAGCAAGATAAAAGCACCAAAGCAACGACCGATAACTTCGCCCTCACCGCCTACAGTGCAACTGACGTCATTAGCCACGGGATTTAAGCCCTACAAAAGGAAGCTGCGAAAGGCGACATACCGCAGTACGGTGGAGCATCTAATGCAGTGCTAATTCTTGTCCTGTCACTTTTAGGCGCCGACGTGTCCCATACTGGTCCGATGATCCCGATGCACGGCCGGAGCGGGGAAGCAAGATAGAAGAAGCACCAAAGCGACGACAGATAACTTCGCCGTCACCGCCTACAGCGCAACTGACGTCATGAGCCACGCGATTTAGGCCCTACAAAAGGAAGCTGCGAAAGGCGACACTCCGCAGTCCGGTGGAGCATCGAATGCAGTGCTAATTCTTGTCCTGTTGCTTTTAGACGCCGACGTGTCGTGTACTGGTTCGATGATCCTATTGCACAGCCGGAGCGGGGAAGCATGATAGAAGCACCAAAGCGACGACAGATAAGTTCGCCGTCACCGCCTACAGTGCAACTGACGTCATGAGCCACGCGATTTAAGCCCTACAAAAGGAAGCTGCGAAAGGCGACACTCCGCAGTCCGATGGAGCATCGGATGCAGTGCTAATTCTTGTCCTGTTGCTTTTAGGCGCCGACGTGTCCCATAGTTGTCCGATGATCCCGATGCACGGCCGGAGCGGGGAAGCAAGGTAGAAGCACCAAAGCGACGACAGATAACTTCGCCGTCACCGCCTACAGTGCAACTGACGTCATGAGTCACGGGATTTAAGCCCTACAAAAGGAAGCTGCGAAAGGCTACACACCGCACTCCGGTGGAGCATCGAATGCTGCGCTAATTCTTGTCCTGTTACTTTTAGGCGCCGACGTGTCACGTACTGGTCCGATGATCCTGATGCACGGCCGGAGCGGGGAAGCAAGATAGAAGCACCAAAGCGACGACAGATAACTTCGCCTTCACCGCCTACAGTGCAACTGACGTCATGAGCAACGGGATTTAAGCCCTACAAAAGGAAGCTGCGAAAGGCGACTCTCCGCAGTCCGGTGGAGCATCCAATGCAGTGGTAATTCTTGTCCTGCTACTTTTAGGCGCTGACGTGTCCCGTACTGTTCCGATGATCCTGATGCACTGCCGGAGCGGGGAAGCAAGATAGAAGCACCAAAGCGACGACATATAACTTTGCCTTCAACGCCTACAGTGCAACTGACGTCATGAGCCACGGGATTTAAGCCCTACAAAAGTAAGCTGCAAAAGGCGACACTCCACACTCCGGTGGAACATCGAATGCAGCGCTAATTCTTGTCATGTTACTTTTAGGCGCCGACGTGTCCCGTACTGGTCCGATGCTCCTGATGCAGGGCCGGAGCTGGGAAGCAAGATAGAAGCACCAAAGCGACGACATATAACTTCGCCTTCACCGCCTAAAGTGCAACTGACGTCATGAGTCACGGGATTTAAGCCCTACAAAAGGAAGCTGCGAAAGGCTACACTCCGCACTCCGGTGGAGTATCAAATGCAGTGCTAATTCTTGTCCTGATACCTTTAGCCGCCGACGTGTCCCGTACTGGTCCGATGATCCTGATGCACGGCCGGAGCGGGGAAGCAAGATAGAAGCACTAAAGCGACGACATATAACTTCGCCTTCACCGCCTACAATGCAACTGACGTCATGAGCCACGGGATTCAAGCCCTGCAAAAGGAAGCTGCGAAAGGCTACACTCCGCAGTCCGGTGGAACATCGAATGCTGTGCTAATTCTTGTCCTGTTACGTTTCGGCGCCGACGTGTCCAGTACTGGTCCGATGATCCCGATGCACGGCCGGAGCGGGGAAGCAAGATAAAAGAAGCAACAAAGCGACGACAGATAACTTCGCCGTCACCGCCTACAGCGCAACTGAAGTCATGAGCCACGCGATTTAAGTAAGCCCTACAAAAGGAAGCTGCGAAAGGCGACACTCCGAAGTCATGTGGAGCATCGAATGCAGTGCTAATTCTTGTCCTGTTGCTTTTAGGCGCCGACGTGTCCCGTACTGGTGCGATGAACCTGATGTACAGCCGGAGCGGGGAAGCAAGATAGAAGCACCAAAGCGACGACAGATAAATTCGCCCTCACCGCCTACAGTGCAACTGACGTCATGAGCCACGGGATTTAAGCCCTGCAAAAGTAATCTGCGAAAGGCGACACTCCGCAGTCCGGTGGAGCATCGAATGCAGCGCTAATTCTTGTCATGTTACGTTTAGGCGCCGACGTGTCCTGTACTGGTCCGATGCTCCTGATTCACGGCCGGAGCGGGGAAGCAAGATAAAAGCACCAAAGCGACGACATATAACTTCACCTTCACCGCCTAAAGTGCAACTGACGTCATGAGTCACGGGATTTAAGCCCTACAAAAGGAAGCTGTGAAAGGCTACACTCCGCACTCCGGTGGAGCATCGAATGCTGCGCTAATTCTTGTCATGTTACTTTTAGGCGCCGACGTGTCCCGTACTGGTCCGATGATCCTGATGCACGGCCGGAGCGGGGAAGCAAGATAGAAGCACCAAAGCGACGACAGATAACTTCGCCGTCACCGCCTACAGTGCAACTGACGACATGAGCCACGGGATTTAAGCCCTACAAAAGGAAGCTGCGAAAGGCGACACTCCGAAGTCAGGTGGAGCATCGAATGCAGTGCTAATTCTTGTCCTGATACTTTAGGCGCTGACGTGTCCCGTACTGGTCCGATGATCCTGATGCACAGCCGGAGCGGGGAAGCAAGATAGAAGCACCAAAGCGACGACAGATAAATTCGCCCTCAACGCCTACAGTGCAACTGACGTCATGAGCCACGGGATTTAAGCCCTGCAAAAGTAATCTGCGAAAGGCGACACTCCGCAGTCCGGTGGAGCATCGAATGCAGCGCTAATTCTTGTCATGTTACTTTTAGGCGCCGACGTGTCCCGTACTGGTCCGATGCTCCTGATGCATGGCCGGAGCGGGGAAGCAAGATAGAAGCACCAAAGCGACGACATATAACTTCGCCTTCACCGCCTAAAGTGCAACTGACGTCATGAGTCACGGGATTTAAGCCCTACAAAAGGAAGCTGCGAAAGGCGACACTCCGAAGTCAGGTGGAGCATCGAATGCAGTGCTAATTCTTGTCCTGTTATTTTAGGCGCCGACGTGTCCCATAGTTGTCCGATGATCCCGATGCACGGCCGGAGCGGGGAACCAAGGTAGAAGCACCAAAGCGACGACAGATAACTTCGTCGTCACCGCCTACAGTGCAACTGACGTCATGAGCCACGCGATTTAAGCCCTACAAAAGGAAGCTGCGAAAGGCGACTCTCCGCAGTCCGGTGGAGCATCCAATGCAGTGGTAATTCTTGTCCTGCTACTTTTAGGCGCTGACGTGTCCCGTACTGTTCCGATGATCCTGATGCACTGCCGGAGCGGGGAAGCAAGATAGAAGCACCAAAGCGACGACATATAACTTTGCCTTCAACGCCTACAGTGCAACTGACGTCATGAGCCACGGGATTTAAGCCCTACAAAAGTAAGCTGCAAAAGGCGACACTCCACACTCCGGTGGAACATCGAATGCAGCGCTAATTCTTGTCATGTTACTTTTAGGCGCCGACGTGTCCCGTACTGGTCCGATGCTCCTGATGCAGGGCCGGAGCGGGGAAGCAAGATAGAAGCACCAAAGCGACGACATATAACTTTGCCTTCACCGCCTAAAGTGCAACTGACGTCATGAGTCACGGGATTTAAGCCCTACAAAAGGAAGCTGCGAAAGGCTACACTCCGCACTCCGGTGGAGTATCAAATGCAGTGCTAATTCTTGTCCTGATACCTTTAGCCGCCGACGTGTCCCGTACTGGTCCGATGATCCTGATGCACGGCCGGAGCGGGGAAGCAAGATAGAAGCACTAAAGCGACGACATATAACTTCGCCTTCACCGCCTACAATGCAACTGACGTCATGAGCCACGGGATTCAAGCCCTACAAAAGGAAGCTGCGAAAGGCTACACTCCGCAGTCCGGTGGAACATCGAATGCTGTGCTAATTCTTGTCCTGTTACGTTTAGGCGCCGACGTGTCCAGTACTGGTCCGATGATCCTGATGCACGGCCGGAGCGGGGAAGCAAGATAGGAGCCCCAAAGCGACGACAGATAAGTTCGCCGTCACCGCCTACAGTGCAACTGACGTCATGAGCCACGGGATTTAAGCCCTACAAAAGGAAGCTGCGAAAGGCGACACTCCGCCGTCCGGTGGAGCATGGAAAGCAGTGCTAATTCTTGTCCTGTTACTTTTAGGCGCCGACGTGTCCCATACTGGTCCGATGATCCCGATGCACGGCCGGAGCGGGGAAGCAAGATAGAAGAAGCAACAAAGCGACGACAGATAACTTCGCCGTCACCGCCTACAGCGCAACTGAAGTCATGAGCCACGCGATTTAAGTAAGCCCTACAAAAGGAAGCTGCGAAAGGCGACACTCCGCAGTCCGGTGGAGCATCGAATGCAGTGCTAATTCTTGTCCTGTTGCTTTTAGACGCCGACGTGTCGTGTACTGGTTCGATGATCCTGATGCACAGCCGGAGCGGGGAAGCATGATAGAAGCACATGAGCGATGACAGCTAACTTCGCCGTCACCGCCTACAGTGCAACTGACGTCATGAGCCACGGGATTTAAACCCTACAAAAGGAAGCTGCGAAAGGCGACACTCCGAAGTCATGTGGAGCATCGAATGCAGTGCTAATTCTTGTCCTGTTGCTTTTAGGCGCCGACGTGTCCCGTACTGGTGCGATGATCCTGATGTACAGCCGGAGCGGGGAAGCAAGATAGAAGCACCAAAGCGACGACAGATAAATTCGCCCTCACCGCCTACAGTGCAACTGACGTCATGAGCCACGGGATTTAAGCCCTGCAAAAGTAATCTGCGAAAGGCGACACTCCGCAGTCCGGTGGAGCATCGAATGCAGCGCTAATTCTTGTCATGTTACGTTTAGGCGCCGACGTGTCCTGTACTGGTCCGATGCTCCTGATTCACGGCCGGAGCGGGGAAGCAAGATAAAAGCACCAAAGCGACGACATATAACTTCACCTTCACCGCCTAAAGTGCAACTGACGTCATGAGTCACGGGATTTAAGCCCTACAAAAGGAAGCTGTGAAAGGCTACACTCCGCACTCCGGTGGAGCATCGAATGCTGCGCTAATTCTTGTCATGTTACTTTTAGGCGCCGACGTGTCCCGTACTGGTCCGATGATCCTGATGCACGGCCGGAGCGGGGAAGCAAGATAGAAGCACCAAAGCGACGACAGATAACTTCGCCGTCACCGCCTACAGTGCAACTGACGACATGAGCCACGGGATTTAAGCCCTACAAAAGGAAGCTGCGAAAGGCGACACTCCGAAGTCAGGTGGAGCATCGAATGCAGTGCTAATTCTTGTCCTGATACTTTAGGCGCTGACGTGTCCCGTACTGGTCCGATGATCCTGATGCACAGCCGGAGCGGGGAAGCAAGATAGAAGCACCAAAGCGACGACAGATAAATTCGCCCTCAACGCCTACAGTGCAACTGACGTCATGAGCCACGGGATTTAAGCCCTGCAAAAGTAATCTGCGAAAGGCGACACTCCGCAGTCCGGTGGAGCATCGAATGCAGCGCTAATTCTTGTCATGTTACTTTTAGGCGCCGACGTGTCCCGTACTGGTCCGATGCTCCTGATGCATGGCCGGAGCGGGGAAGCAAGATAGAAGCACCAAAGCGACGACATATAACTTCGCCTTCACCGCCTAAAGTGCAACTGACGTCATGAGTCACGGGATTTAAGCCCTACAAAAGGAAGCTGCGAAAGGCGACACTCCGAAGTCAGGTGGAGCATCGAATGCAGTGCTAATTCTTGTCCTGTTATTTTAGGCGCCGACGTGTCCCATAGTTGTCCGATGATCCCGATGCACGGCCGGAGCGGGGAACCAAGGTAGAAGCACCAAAGCGACGACAGATAACTTCGTCGTCACCGCCTACAGTGCAACTGACGTCATGAGCCACGCGATTTAAGCCCTACAAAAGGAAGCTGCGAAAGGCGACTCTCCGCAGTCCGGTGGAGCATCCAATGCAGTGGTAATTCTTGTCCTGCTACTTTTAGGCGCTGACGTGTCCCGTACTGTTCCGATGATCCTGATGCACTGCCGGAGCGGGGAAGCAAGATAGAAGCACCAAAGCGACGACATATAACTTTGCCTTCAACGCCTACAGTGCAACTGACGTCATGAGCCACGGGATTTAAGCCCTACAAAAGTAAGCTGCAAAAGGCGACACTCCACACTCCGGTGGAACATCGAATGCAGCGCTAATTCTTGTCATGTTACTTTTAGGCGCCGACGTGTCCCGTACTGGTCCGATGCTCCTGATGCAGGGCCGGAGCGGGGAAGCAAGATAGAAGCACCAAAGCGACGACATATAACTTCGCCTTCACCGCCTAAAGTGCAACTGACGTCATGAGTCACGGGATTTAAGCCCTACAAAAGGAAGCTGCGAAAGGCTACACTCCGCACTCCGGTGGAGTATCAAATGCAGTGCTAATTCTTGTCCTGATACCTTTAGCCGCCGACGTGTCCCGTACTGGTCCGATGATCCTGATGCACGGCCGGAGCGGGGAAGCAAGATAGAAGCACTAAAGCGACGACATATAACTTCGCCTTCACCGCCTACAATGCAACTGACGTCATGAGCCACGGGATTCAAGCCCTACAAAAGGAAGCTGCGAAAGGCTACACTCCGCAGTCCGGTGGAACATCGAATGCTGTGCTAATTCTTGTCCTGTTACGTTTAGGCGCCGACGTGTCCAGTACTGGTCCGATGATCCTGATGCACGGCCGGAGCGGGGAAGCAAGATAGGAGCCCCAAAGCGACGACAGATAAGTTCGCCGTCACCGCCTACAGTGCAACTGACGTCATGAGCCACGGGATTTAAGCCCTACAAAAGGAAGCTGCGAAAGGCGACACTCCGCCGTCCGGTGGAGCATGGAAAGCAGTGCTAATTCTTGTCCTGTTACTTTTAGGCGCCGACGTGTCCCATACTGGTCCGATGATCCCGATGCACGGCCGGAGCGGGGAAGCAAGATAGAAGAAGCAACAAAGCGACGACAGATAACTTCGCCGTCACCGCCTACAGCGCAACTGAAGTCATGAGCCACGCGATTTAAGTAAGCCCTACAAAAGGAAGCTGCGAAAGGCGACACTCCGCAGTCCGGTGGAGCATCGAATGCAGTGCTAATTCTTGTCCTGTTGCTTTTAGACGCCGACGTGTCGTGTACTGGTTCGATGATCCTGATGCACAGCCGGAGCGGGGAAGCATGATAGAAGCACATGAGCGATGACAGCTAACTTCGCCGTCACCGCCTACAGTGCAACTGACGTCATGAGCCACGGGATTTAAACCCTACAAAAGGAAGCTGCGAAAGGCGACACTCCGAAGTCATGTGGAGCATCGAATGCAGTGCTAATTCTTGTCCTGTTGCTTTTAGGCGCCGACGTGTCCCGTACTGGTGCGATGATCCTGATGTACAGCCGGAGCGGGGAAGCAAGATAGAAGCACCAAAGCGACGACAGATAAATTCGCCCTCACCGCCTACAGTGCAACTGACGTCATGAGCCACGGGATTTAAGCCCTGCAAAAGTAATCTGCGAAAGGCGACACTCCGCAGTCCGGTGGAGCATCGAATGCAGCGCTAATTCTTGTCATGTTACGTTTAGGCGCCGACGTGTCCTGTACTGGTCCGATGCTCCTGATGCACGGCCGGAGCGGGGAAGCAAGATAAAAGCACCAAAGCGACGACATATAACTTCACCTTCACCGCCTAAAGTGCAACTGACGTCATGAGTCACGGGATTTAAGCCCTACAAAAGGAAGCTGTGAAAGGCTACACTCCGCACTCCGGTGGAGCATCGAATGCTGCGCTAATTCTTGTCATGTTACTTTTAGGCGCCGACGTGTCCCGTACTGGTCCGATGATCCTGATGCACGGCCGGAGCGGGGAAGCAAGATAGAAGCACCAAAGCGACGACAGATAACTTCGCCGTCACCGCCTACAGTGCAACTGACGACATGAGCCACGGGATTTAAGCCCTACAAAAGGAAGCTGCGAAAGGCGACACTCCGAAGTCAGGTGGAGCATCGAATGCAGTGCTAATTCTTGTCCTGATACTTTAGGCGCTGACGTGTCCCGTACTGGTCCGATGATCCTGATGCACAGCCGGAGCGGGGAAGCAAGATAGAAGCACCAAAGCGACGACAGATAAATTCGCCCTCAACGCCTACAGTGCAACTGACGTCATGAGCCACGGGATTTAAGCCCTGCAAAAGTAATCTGCGAAAGGCGACACTCCGCAGTCCGGTGGAGCATCGAATGCAGCGCTAATTCTTGTCATGTTACTTTTAGGCGCCGACGTGTCCCGTACTGGTCCGATGCTCCTGATGCATGGCCGGAGCGGGGAAGCAAGATAGAAGCACCAAAGCGACGACATATAACTTCGCCTTCACCGCCTAAAGTGCAACTGACGTCATGAGTCACGGGATTTAAGCCCTACAAAAGGAAGCTGCGAAAGGCGACACTCCGAAGTCAGGTGGAGCATCGAATGCAGTGCTAATTCTTGTCCTGTTATTTTAGGCGCCGACGTGTCCCATAGTTGTCCGATGATCCCGATGCACGGCCGGAGCGGGGAACCAAGGTAGAAGCACCAAAGCGACGACAGATAACTTCGCCGTCACCGCCTACAGTGCAACTGACGTCATGAGCCACGCGATTTAAGCCCTACAAAAGGAAGCTGCGAAAGGCGACACTCCGCAGTCCGGTGGAGCATCGAATGCAGCGCTAATTCTTGTCATGTTACTTTTAGGCGCCGACGTGTCCCGTACTGGTCCGATGCTCCTGATGCATGGCCGGAGCGGGGAAGCAAGATAGAAGCACCAAAGCGACGACATATAACTTCGCCTTCACCGCCTACAGTGCAACTGACGTCATGAGTCACAGGATTTAAGCCCTACAAAAGGAAGCTGCGAAAGGCTACACTCCGCACTCCGGTGGAGCATCTAATGCTGCGCTAATTCTTGTCCTGTTACTTTTAGGCGCCGACGTGTCCCGTACTGGTCCGATGATCCTGATGCACGGCCGGAGCGGGGAAGCAAGATAGAAGCACCAAAGCGACGACAGATAACTTCGCCTTCACCGCCTACAGTGCAACTGACGTCATGAGCCACGGGATTTAAGCCCTACAAAAGGAAGCTGCGAAAGGCGACTCTCCGCAGTCCGGTGGAGCATCGAATGCAGTGCTAAATCTTGTCCTGCTACTTTTAGGCGCTGACGTGTCCCGTACTGTTCCGATGATCCTGATGCACAGCCGGAGCGGGGAAGCAAGATAGAAAGCACCAAAGCGACGACATATAACTTCGCCGTCACCGCCTACAGTGCAACTGACGTCATGAGCCACGGGATTTAAGCCCTACAAAAGGAAGCTGCGAAAGGCGACACTCCGCAGTCCGGTGGAGCATCGAAAAGCAGTGCTAATTCTTGTCCTGTTACTTTTAGGCGCCGACGTGTCCCATACTGGTCCGATGATCCTGATGCGCGGCCGGAGCGGGGAAGCAAGATAAAAGCACCAAAGCGACGACAGATAACTTCGCCCTCACCGCCTACAGTGCAACTGACGTCATGAGCCACGGGATTTAAGCCCTACAAAAGGAAGCTGCGAAAGGCGACACTCCGCAGTCCGGTGGAGCATCGAATGCTGCGCTAATTCTTGTCCTGTTACTTTTAGGCGCCGACGTGTCCCGTACTGGTCCGATGATCCTGATGCACGGCCGGAGCGGGGAAGCAAGATAGAAGCACCAAAGCGACGACAGATAACTTCGCCTTCACCGCCTACAGTGCAACTGACGTCATGAGCCACGGGATTTAAGCCCTACAAAAGGAAGCTGCGAAAGGCGACACTCCGACAGTCCGGTGGAGCATCGAATGCAGCGCTAATTCTTGTCCTGTTACTTTTAGGCGCCGACGTGTCCCGTACTGGTCCGATGATCCTGATGCACAGCCGGAGCGGGGAAGCAAGATAGAAGCACCAAAGCGACGACATATAACTTCGCCTTCACCGCCTACAGTGCAACTGACGTCATGAGCCACGGGATTTAAGC